>JAJLWK010000037.1:0-41199 GCA_030570675.1 Myxozyma neglecta | reverse complement strand
TTCATGGGATGCGTTTTTGCTTTCGTTCTGATTATCACCTTCTTAGGTCCTGAGAATCACGTCACCGCTACTGAGCAGCATGCGGAAGTGAGACAAGAGTTGCAGGATGAGCTACATCACTTGGAAATGCAAAAGAATGAAGCTGTGCATGATGAAATCCCTCGTGCTCATATAGATACCCTTGTACCAGAAACTGATGGAGCAGATTTAGCCAACAAGCGCTCGTGACTGGTTATTTTTCTTCTTAATCTCTGTTGGTTTCGTTTGAACCACAGTTAGTTTTGGTGTTTTCTTTGTTGTTCTGGTTTGCAGGGATCGTGGTTGCAACTGTATAAAATATGATTTGTATGTTTGATATTTATTTTGTGTGTGCTCTTGGATGAGTGTTGGCGTTCTGTTAATCTAAGTAGCTTCATTAACCTATTGACTATTTCTTTAACTGTTTCCGATAAAATTACTATATGTTTGCCAATATAAAAAGAAACTCCAAAGACATGTATTAACCTCACTTGTATGCAGAAAGACATTTCACAATAAACAAGAGCCCAAACGATTAAGAACTAAATAAAAAGAATGCAAAGTATTCATTAAGATAAATCAAATCCTGCACCAGCCGATACTGCAAATAGCAGCTTGCTGCGTAGTAACTCCTTAGTTGAATAGCGAGGTAATTTTAACATATTGACACACGTGGAAGCGGTTGGCAAGCGGTCCTCGCTTGATCTTGCGTCTCGGATTGTAAAAGCTGGATTTAATGATCGGAATCCCTGTAATGGAGCCCGCGAAACCGAGGTCACAAATTTTAACACAGCACGTACATCCCTAACTTAAAGTCAATATATACAGAAACAAAAAGGTATAGAATGACAACTTACGCATCGTCAAGTTCAGAAATAACTTCCCAGAAGTATTGAATAGTTGGATCAGTCTGCCAATAATCTGCGAGGACAGTGTTTTTCTTCCAATCTTCAATATCAATAGGTAATGCTGCTCCACCTACTAAAGTTTGCATTTCATGAGGTCCAAACATCATCAACCAACTTGGATTTAGTAAGTCATTCATACCGCTGAGGAATGCCATTGTCTGTGCATACAACTCTTTATTGAGTTTATAGTCTGCAACAGCATGAATATATTGTAATCTGTTACTATTAGTAACTGCAATATTTGTGCCATTAGGGATCAACTCCACGGTTTGAGAATTGGCTTTCATGATGGTAAAATTAAGTCCAAAAACAGATTCAACATCGCCATTGAAATTTTTCAGATTTATCAATCCCTTGTAAAGCTCAGAATCCAGACTCCATAGATCGTCAAACGTATTACGGAATCCCGAACCGAATTGCTGATTACCATAACCTCCTTGCCACTTACTCAAAAAAAATTGAGCAAAGCTGACCTCAACTAAAATTCCTTGATATATAGCTTTTCCTATAATGCGACCAAGAAACTCGAATTTTTGAAGCTGCTCCGGAGAGTTTGCTTCGGGATTTGGGTATAGCATGTGCTCAGAGTTTTCAAGAAACAGTCCCTGCGCTGGATCAAATCCTTCACGCGAAACACCACTCAAGAACTCTTTCGTGATACCACCACCATCTATCCCAGCTTCAACTCCAAACTCATTATAAAACGTGATCCCAACTAAACGTTTTAACTCGGGTCCAAGATGATTTAGTTGATCAAATGCATCCTCCAACATGTGTCCTCGGCGAATTTCAGCAGTATGTCGTCTATGTCTTAACAAATATTCCGTATCTAATCCTAATCGCTGTCTATCCATCTCAAGAGATTTATCCAAAACATCAACGCGAACCGAAAAAGGTAGAATAAATGGAATTTTCTGTAAGATCTCCAGTCTTGGCCAAGAATCCATTATTCTTTTTCGAATAATTCGTCTCGCAGCTGTCGAAGAGTTCTTCATCTGAAAGTCTTCATCGCCCTCATCTTCAGATGACGAAGAAAATGACTCTTCATACAATCTGTCTTCTTGTGTTCCAGCATACTGTCGCGCTCTTTCAGCTTCTGTGACCGCGATTTGAGGAAAAGTGACTATGTCCAGTTTGTCGGTCATTAGCCAATAACTTTCTCCCAAAAATCGACGACGTGAATCACGATAGTACAATTGTCGCATAATTCCGACAGCATCATGCTTAATGGTATTCAACGTCAGTGATGAAGTTTTGTAAAGAGGCACATCGTTATGTACGCCATTGGTCAACTTAATGCTGCGATTCCGCTGTATAGGATTTATAGGATCTGAGTTACATATGATTGCAAACACCAAGTTCTTTAGAAACAAACCGAGTCGCTGTACTTCGTTCTGAGAAAGACCGTACTGTGTGTCGTCAAAAAATTCATCGTCGTCAGTCATTATCATCCAATGCCAACATATATCAAGAAATAACGACAAAATCTCCCATTCTTGAACAGTTCGTGTATGAGCCGCATCAGAGGACGAAGAAGGTGACCAAAGAGTGTCGGCTTCATTTGAAGATGAACTGTCTTCTAAAGATGCAATGGCCTTGAACACAGCTGAATCTTTAACGGTCTTGAAGAATAATGGCAGCGTGTATTCTGGATTGAGATATAAAAAGTAGCGAGTTTTGCTTGTCTTTTCTGGCCATATGCGACCTAATCCGACAAAATATCGGCAAATATAAAAACACTCGTCAAAACTGATGCTTGTACCGCGACGCAAATGAGAAATTGCCATATCTAAAACTTTTCTTTCTTCCAAAAACCTAATCTGTGCGATAATTCGAGAGTCAATCCAAGATTTAGACGAATGACTCGTCGAGTGAGTAGCCAAAGCACTGACAAGTTGGTTTGCCACAAATACAGGAACCGATAAGAGCAAATTGGAAACGGCTTGCATTATCTGACAATTGTACGGTAAAACAGAAAATGATGCAACCTTATGCCGCCATATATAGATTATATTAGCTAGAAGCCATAATGATCGATCGTCCATATCAAAATTTGCATCTGAATCAGAAAAAGTGTTTTCGTCCACAGGAGGACCGGTTGCAAGCTCAGGTATTATATCCTTATCGAAATCAAGAGGATAGATAGCCTCTTCGATATCTTTTAAAGCATTCAAAGAATTAAACAGGTTAGGAACTGAAAGAAAATGAAGATTGAAAAGTCGTATGATACGCCTCCGATCTGAGTTTGGTGAATCCAGTGAGTTCGTAATGGCAAGATGTATATTACTAACCACTTTCAAAACTGTACTATGACTGGGAGTATGAGTAATTAATGTGCTATAAGCCTCTAAAAGAAGAGCTAAATCCACACTTTTTTGCACAGAAGAAAGTAATCCAAGATATGATTCGGTCAGTGCTGAAGATGAAGTAGTAGTCTCAACACATGATACTAACAGCTTTGTAAGCTTCCTCGCCAGATGCGACGTCACCTTAAGCCCACCGTCATAACCAAGCATTCGCTGTAAGAGTGGCACCAACTTGACGTCATCTTCAGCGAACCTGGTTTTGCCATAAAAGTACAAAAACATAGCCACAGCAAGATTTGGATCAATTGCTTGCTTCTCATTGGCGCAAGTGATAAATCGTTGCCTCATCTGTAATCTGGCGCGTGCGACATCTGCTCGACCTCGAAACGCAGATTGGATAGTAATTGCAGCTTTCTCACGTCTTCGGGTTTCTTCGCGCCTGGCTCTTGCAGCTGAAGCATCTTTCAATACAGAATGCGAATTGCGATGATGAGCTGCGGAACCGCGCGCCAGATTGACTTGACGGCTGTGGCGGAAGTTTCCGGTGAAGTTTGGTGCTGACATGTTCAATCAACTACTAATTGCTGTGAAGCCTTAACACCAACAATCTATGTATTTAAAAGCTGCTTATATCAAATCCATAAAATATCAGATCAGCGAAGAACAATGGAATATTGAGGAGCACTGGGCGAAGAGGATCGCGAATCAGGTTATGTACTTGTGCCTTAGAACAGATTAGTCAGAAAACTGTACGGTGTAATAATCGTACTGTTTGCAGATTGACCGGTGTCTGACTACTGACGCATCAAAATGGTACATAAATCGAGACGAGACTGGTGAGAAATCAATCTGATTTCAACGAAAGCGTCGAGACTTGTCAGACGATAAGCCGCTGAAGTAAATGGCAACTTGACGATGGCGCTTGTTCTGGTTCATTCTGTACCCGGGGCCATCGAAGCTTATTTTGGTGCCGAGTGTCCCAAAACACTAATTTTACCCTAAACTTTTCAGAACTCTAACATTTGCGCTGGTGGGTGAACTAAGACGGATCTACTATGAGCGCAGCTTAGACTCAGTTGGAGCAGGAGACCAGCAGCCATGAAGATATCTCAGTGAGAACCGATTCACAAATAGAAGAGCTCTAAGTATGTCTGATCAGGCGTCACTGCCTCACACACCCGGAGCGAACTATGCCACAGGCACCGCGACCAACAAACGGTCCCCTCCTCCATCTTCGGAGGGTCTTCATGGTGATATCGCCTCAAAGCGACCAAAACTTGCCACTTCGTATTCAATGCCTCCTCCTTCAACTAGTCTGATGGGCTCTCCGGTGATTCCAGGTGCAACAGCTGGTCAGCTACCTCTCGCGCCCGGTGGAGTCAGCTCACCTTTACACTACAGCTCAAATTCAGGAGCCATCGGAACTCCCACACCCACAATCAGAAGTGCAAGTCGAAGCACGAGTCCAGTTGGATCTCCAATGATGAGACCTCCGAGCTTGAACTCTCCAGCTTCTGCAAACTCACCTCTGCCAAATAACACAACCTCAAGCACAAATGATAACAATAATGGATCTGCTCAAGGAACTGCTCCGGTAGGAAAAGAAGATCCTGGTGATTTTTCAGATGCTCTGTTGTCAGCAGGAGTGGATTTACGTGCAGAAGAGCAGCTCTTATCTTCTTCTCTACCCATTCTGTCTCAACCGTCAACTAATAGGTCGGGATTGTCGGGTATGCCGTATTCGAATGATGCGCTTTTCCCAAATGACGATTTTTCCGATTTATACCCACAGCAAGATCCCATTCAAATGCATCGGTTAGCACCATTTTTGGATATGAGAGTCGTTCGTAATATGGTTGCAGATTCTGCGTTAGGATCAGATATTCGAATACCCCCATTAAATCCACATTTAGCAATGCAGGTTGCGAACGGAGAGATCAAAGATAACGATGCTTTAGTGCTTATATCGCTAGCCTGCAAAGAATGGCTAAGTGATATTTTAACAGCTGCTATCATCACTTCTCGCTACAGACGGGAATCAGGAATCAGAAACAGCAGTACATCTAATGCTTCCGATGTCGCAAAGGCTTTGAGACACATTGCTATTAAAGAAAAAGAACGAGAAGACAGGTATCAGATGGAACGAACACAGCTAGAGTTGCGCAGTGGATCTACGTTTGGATCAGGATCCGAAGGCGGATCAGGTGGAGGAAAGGCTGGAGAAGGTAACCATGCCACCGAAGAAGTCATGCACCGTCAAACAAATGCTACAGCTGCCTTGATGGTATCCGGAGGACGTAAGAAATACTCTTGGATGACCGGAGGGGCCAGTGGTTCATCGCCATCTGCGGTATCAACCCCTGGTAGTTCAACTAGAAAAGAAGCAAGCAGCTCGAGTCATGGTATCAGAATTCGAGAAGCTAAAGAAGAGCCAGGAGTAGTTATGCGGGATCTTCTAAGTGTGCTGGAAAACGAACGAATGGGTGTGGAAAAAGCGGTAGCTAAAGGCTGGACACGAATTCGAGATTAAGGTTGTATGATTAGGAACACCGAACTGACAGAAAGATGTATTCTAAGAAATAATAGAGCATTTTGTAATTTTAGTCACTCTAAGTAGTAAATGGCTTGTGTAGAGTAAAGAACAAGAAGTCCTGGTTGTTAATTAGGGTTGACGGCGGTCAAATAGATGGTAGTTAAAGTTAAAAAAAATAAGTTGAGGTGCACTGAAGATCCCGAACGCATACGCAGGTTCGTCGATATCCCCACTTTCAACGCTAAACAAGGAAAGCAATTGCTTTTTGTTCTTGTGGTATATTGATAAGGATTTGTGTTTGGGCGTGGAAAAAAATGATCATTCAGTTGGCTAGGCGGACGGCAGTCGCTGGTGCGCGACGGATACCGTGCACAATCCAAATTTTGTCAAATACTACCAGCTCCGCAAATTCAACTGTGTACTCTTCCCTTAAACAGGTTCAAAATGTAAACATTCTTTCATCACAGAGATCGTTCTCGGTGTCACGGACGGTTCTTGAAGATGAGAAGAAAACGCCAACTCCCGAGGCCGAGCAAGGAACGCCAGTTGCAGAAGTCTTAGCGCGAGAAGCTGAAACCGCTGAAACTGCTCCGGAAATATTAAAAGAGGAAAATGAGTCTTTGAGAAAAACTCTTGGAGACGCTGCTCCGGAGCCTGCTAAATCTGAAGTCGAGAAAGAGTCTGGCTCGGCGGCTGAAGTCGTCGAAGATATCGACATCGATGAGACTTTGGAGCAGGGCACCCCAGTGGAAGAAGTTTTAAGAGATGATAAATCCAACTCTGTCAATCAGTCTGCAGCTGAATCAGAGACTCGAAAATTATCTCCAAAGGAAAAGCAAGCTAAGCCTGAGCGTGAAGAAGCTGAGCGTAAACGCGAAGAAGTTAAGCTCAAGCGTGAAGAAATGGCTGAAATCTCCTCACATCTGATCAATTTACGTATTTCTAAAATGCCAATCGATGAGTACATTGCAAAGACTGGTACAACTGTTTTGGACAATGTCAAGGAGTTGATTGAGCAAAAGCAAAAAGAGAAAGCAGAACAATCGGAATTCCTGAAATCCAAGCGTTCCGCGAATGAGATTTCTCCTCTTGACCCACAATACCAGCATGTCTTAGTTCGTAAAGCTTCCGAGTTCAACCACATGCCACTCATGGAGGATCCTATTGTATCGCTTTTGGTCAATCTTGTTATGCGCGGTGGACGGAAAACTGTTGCCCAGAAAATTGTCAATCAGGCATTTGTCATTGTTCGGCTACGTTATGGTGAAGATCCCGTTGAAGTTCTGCGCTATGTTGTCCAAAAGACTCAGCCATTGGTTCAACTGAAGCGAGTTAAGAGTGGGGCAAAGGTCAACATTGTTCCTCAAGCTTTGACTCCTAGACAAAGAATCAACAGAGCCCTTTCATGGATTTTGGATGAGGCTGATAAGCGTCCATCACTGTCTTTTGGAGTTCGACTTGGCGACGCTATTGTTGCTTTACGGCGAGGTTGCGACTCTGGTACGGCTATGGACAAGAAGGACGCTATTCATCGTACTGCTATTGAGAACAGATCTCAAATTAAAGTTAGGGAGTCTCAAGGAAGGCGGAAGTGAATGGCGCCGTATAATTAAGGGAATGATCGTGTCATAGATATAGAAACATATTAGTAAGGATTGTTCCTACTGGTAAAATTACCAGTTTATGTACATAGGTTTTGAATACATGTTGTAGTATCTTTAAATACAAACCGACGTTTTTACGAAAATTTGCGTTTCTTGCGGTATCTTGCGGTTTCTTGCTTTTTTTAGATGGCAAAATTAAATAGAAATGCCGTTCATTATGAATGGCAACTAACGAAAGATGAAAATGGTATAGCTAGTAAACTTGAAAACTAGTCATAACCAAGCCAATATTAGATTGACAAACTAAACCAAAATTGCAAACGAATAACGTTTGGTCACATAAATAACTTTGAAATCACAAAAAATCAACAAAGAACAAAAATCAAACAACTTGAAAAAACCGGAAAAACAGCCCATTTACTCCCAAACGGTATGCTACATTATAGATAGGATCTTCCTTGCTGAAAAAGGAAAGCAAACAAACAAATTCACACTTGTATTCATCTCAATGTTAAGACATCGAACGGGTCGTCAGGTGAAGACTCTCGATGGGTCGATAAAAGCTGAGAAATAGAACTATAGTATAATGCCCGTTGCCGAGAGTTTGTAGGCTTTTTGCGAGTAAGGAGTTGGGCATATGCATTTTGATCTGATAAAGCTCTTTGCGGATTTGCGTGTGAATACATACATTCTTTTCTGAATTTACAGGCAACACCTTCTGCGACATATCTGCAAGGAATTCGTTTCAAAGTCAGAACGTAAGATCGGACAATCTCTTTTTTGGTGGGCATTCTAGAAGTAGCTGAAGAAGAAGAGGAAGAAAAAGAGGATGGTGATTCTGGAGCTGGAATAGATGAATCTGGTGAAGAAGTAGATGAATCAGTAGCTGAAGCCGACGATGACGGAGACGATTCGAGCGGAGTAGGAAAGTAAGTAGATGGAACAACATAATCCGATAGAGAGCGACAAAGCGGACAGCATTTAGACTGGTCCCTTCTTGCTGATCGTCTTTGATGTTGTTCGGTAATCCGCGCCATACCACTTTGTTGCCTCCATCTTCGAATGCATGGTAGACAAAACACATGATCACAGTTTAACAGTAAGCCGTAGGTCGTAGGCACTTCAAAGCAGATAGAGCAAATTTCTTTTGAGCTCGGTGGGTTGCTATTGAGCTCAGTGTCTAGTAGCGGAGCAGCAACTGCATCCTTTTTTCCATCAGCATCAGCATCGCGATCATCTTCGTCAAGGTCAACTTCTGCCGCGGGAATAACAGCTTCCACAGCATCACCGGACTCAGCATCATTGCCAGATTCCCTGATCTCAGCTTCAACAGTCACAGCATTTTCACTCAAAGAAAGATCTGATTTATTTCTATTGATCCGGGACTTTATCTCGAATGTATGCTGAAACCAGCAACTTTCCCCGCGCCTACAAACCCCTGATCTGTAGAACTTACATGGCACACGATTCGGAGGTAAATTCACCCCACGTCTAGGTTTTCCCGACATGGTTTCCTTTTGTTTCTTTTATGTTCTCAATGTACTTTCGTATCTTGCAAACAAATCGCTCGAGAAGCTTCTTGTTGTTCGGCAGTGAATGATAAAGTCGGGGGATAATGAGAGATGATTGACGGACGATTAGTGCGGCACGATGAGTCCCCCGTTGGGAGTTTACAAAATCAAGTTTTTTACATACAAACGCTCAAAGCTTGGTTCAAAAAGAAAAAGAAAGAAAAAACACCATGACGATGGAAAATGATGCGGAGAACAATTTACTGAGCGCACTGAAAGCTACGATTGCTTCTGTGGACGCTACGAGTGCTTGTGTTAAGAAACTGCTAGGATCCGAAGATTTAGAATTACTAGGAAAAGGTTCACCTGGTGTTAGTTTATTGGCGTTGAAGACAGATACAATGGCTGGATACTTGCATGATCTGGGAGTACGAACGTTATTTTCTGTTGAGAAGTTAGCAAGTGGAGAAGATGAAGAGGGAAAACAAGAAGAAGACGAAGAACTGGACACGAAGATTAGGAAATTACTGGTCACAGATAGAGTTGTTCTCGAACGAGGAATTCGCCCGTTAGAGAAAAAGATTGAATACCAAATTCAGAAATTATTGAAAGCAGCAAATAATCCGCCAAAATTGAAATCAAGCAAGAAAAGTGAGAGAGCCAACTCAGATTCAGATTCAGGCTCAGGCTCAGAATCAGGCTCAGGTTCAGATTCAGATGATTCAGCTTCTTCAAAGGACGAGGAAAGTGCTGATGAAAAAGACGATTTACCGTTATCGTTTAAACCACGACCAAGTGCTTTAATCTCATCAGAAGCAAATTCTACTACAGCAACATCATCATCAACAACAAAATCAAAACCTACCAAATACGTACCACCAAAAATCAACCCCACAAAACTTCCCTCTACACGAAATATGTCTGGACCAAACGATAAAGTTCAACATAAACGGATACAAAAGAATCGTGCGTTGGAAGAGTATATTGCTCAGAGTACGTCATTAGCCCCTGAAGCTGAAGTATCTGTCGGTTCGAACGTTCTTAATCATGGACGTGGCGGCACACGAACACAAAATGCTCAAGTGCGTGAAGACAGAGTACGTGGATATGAGGAGTCTAATTTTGTACGCTTGATGGATGATGGTAAGAAGAAGCGAAAGCCTAAGAATGATGAGTTTATGGGTGAAAATTGGGATTTGGGTGGTGGTGATTATAGTCAAGCCAAGCGTAAGAAGAAAAGTGTTTGGGATAGACAAAGATAGAAGACGATTAATAGATGTGGAATAAATATAATCATAGACGTATTAAAAGACATTTGAATTTGTATACAAGAAGAATATATTAATGGTAAAAAAGGAGAGAGATTAATCGACGGTAGCCATACTAAGGTTTGAGACTCCTTCCCTGAGATTGTTTGAGAACTTTGCAGGAAGAGTTTGATGCTTTGATTTTTTAAGTTTGCGACGAGCAACCATGACTGGTACACTTGACTTTGTGACGATGTAATTTGAGAAACTACCAAGTAAAATGCCCTTCAGTGCCGACCGACCACGAGAGCCGAGGATGACCATTGTTGGTGAAAGGTAATCAATTACGTCGCAAATGAGATGCTTGGGAGATTTGCAATGCATAACTTCAATGACACATTCAACTTGAAGACCGGTCTTTTTGAGAAGTTTAACTAGAATTGACGAGATTTCCATTGCGGTAGAAATTCGGTCTTGTTCACGAGCAGCCTCGGCGTCTTCCACGGAACCATTGTCAGACTCGTCAGGCTCTTCCATTGCACAAACGGCATACATGAGATTTCCGTCGCGTAGAATAGTTCCAACAGTCCACTCTAGAGCATAGAGAGATTCTGGAGAAGCGTCAGTAGCAACAATGTATGAACGCTTCTTGTTGCCGGGAACTGCACGTACACCTTCGTAGTCACCACGAGTGATTGTACGAAGAACACGACCGGCAGCGCGATTTGATTCGATATCGGAAAGCTTGACGGGAAGTGATACGGCTTTGCGAATATCGGCAGCCTCTTCTTTGTCGGAGGTATATGGCGAGTCTTTTAGGGCGTCATCGACAAGATCGAACGCGGTTTTGGGATGAATCAGATGACGCTTGTAGCTCGCAAAACCTCCATCATAATGTGATGGTGGCGGAGCAGTGATGAGAGATTGGACTGCATAGCGCTTTGCAGATCGCTTGGATACGGCTTTGCGCTCGTCTTCCATTGCAGCAAGAAGACTCTGTGGCTGGCGCTTTGACTGTGCAGAGTTCAAGATCGAGTCATCGTCAGAAGCCGAGTCGGAGTCGGAAGCATCATCCTCACTGGAAGAATCAGCCAGTGCACTTTCGTCGTCACCGTCATCTTTTTCGAGACGATCAGTGGAGCTTGCGCGCTTTGACTTGTCGGACGCAAGACTGCTTCCAGCTTTTAAAAGAGCAGCGTTGGAGAGGCGTCGATAGGCTGTGGAGAAATCGAGGTCGTCGGCAGGGGATTGCGGAGCTGAAGACTTTCTTGTGGCAGTAGGAGACCGCGAGCGCGAGGATGACGGTGTTAAAGACGCTGGCGGCGGAGCGGGTCCGGTTTCCTGTAAGTAAGCGATCATTTGCTGGCGAGAGTCATCGGCAGACTTGTATCTACGCAAAGAACTGCCGTCTGAGCCAAAAGACGAAGCACGTCGATGTTGATCGCGGTGAGCTGGCGAAGAACCGGTTGCTATGGTGGGATACGGAGCCAGCTCGGGGCCGGCCGAGGGAAGAAGCATTGACGACGGTGCAGCAGAGGTCGATCGCCTACGCTCTTTGTCGGAGCGCGAAGCAGACGACGACGAAGCCGGTGAAGTTGCATTGGGATTTTCAGCGTAGATTAGTTCTGGAACAGAGGTCGTCGAGAGCAGAAGCTCCTGCGCAGCGGGCGACAGATTGTGGAAGTTCTTGACGAGCGCAGACTGAGTGATCTTCCCGCCCGGCGCAAATCCTGCTTTCGACCCGCCGGACGATGGACCACCCAGACCGGACTCTGACGGGGACCGCGACTTGCTCTTCGCGAACCGAGAAGGCGACGCAGACCGACTCAGTCGCTGCGGGAGAACCGGAAGCTGCAGTGGCTCAGGCTCCTTGTCCTTCTGCAAAAGCTTTAGGATCTCAATGCGCTCTTCTTCAAGTGCTGATTCTAATGACATTAGATATGTGTTGGCTGGGGGACAGTGGCTGACGCGGACAGGATATGGGATGGGTCAAGTCAATACCCAGTACGTGCTCCGCCTTCAAATGGACGCGTAATCTCTGACTAAGCGCTTCTGGTTAGGGCACTCGGTAAATGCAGAAAAGAAAGGGCTTTCTCTTCGGATAGAAAGTTATGACTTGACAATGGCAACGGTGACAGCAACAACAACTACGACACCAGCCGCAGGAGAGAGTCCGTTGTCGCATGCGGATTTTGACTTTTTGCCGCAGCTGCTCGATCTTCTCGAACGAGTTTCGCAGGGTCTATTGCCAGCGAAGGACCTGCCGAATGAGTCGGGGCGGATAAGAGTTGCCCTCGAAAGAGCCAGGGCCCGACTGGCCCAGCTCACAGATATTGTGCCCCTCGAGGACCAGAGTCGAGAAATAGCGAGTCTACATGATAGAATAGAAAAGAAAAGGTGTGTGTGTTTGAGTGCGGATGGGATCTGGGGAGATGGGGTTGACAAACAGGTGTAGAGCCCTGCTTGAGAAATTGGCAGCGATTGGCCCTTTGGTTCTGGAGCGAAGGAAAGTTCTTTCGGAGGATGAGTTTTCAATCAGTGGTCTAAAGGACAGCAAGGAAGATAGCATGACGGTTGATATAAGCAATGACAACAACGACAACAGCAACAATAGTAATATGCCGACAGAGGACAACAATACTAACAGCATGGATGTCGACAACACCGAAGAACCGACCCACAAACAGCAGGAATCTACAAAAATGGCCGAGTTCGATGAGATTATGGACTCCTCCGAGCAGCCGGGTTTTCTATCCATGATCAACGACTTTAAATAAGCAGCCAGAGGAAGGCGCCGAGTTCATGGATTAGGATAAATAAAGTTATTAGTAACTGCTTATAAATATTTACAACTGCAACAGCCTGCATTAATATGGCATAACCCGCGCACCGCCGCGCGCACAGCTCTCACCCACGACACAAAATCTTCGCCATCCCAATTTTTTTTTCTCTCCGTGTCCGCCTCCAAATACCAAAAAAAAAAAAACTTCCCTTTTTTTTTATCAAGTTTAAAAAAAACCTCCAAAAAAAATTTAAAAAGAAGTAAAAAACTATTCTTTTTTTCTTTTTTCCGACTCTATTTTCCTTTTCCTGAAATCGGCCTTTGTTTTTCTCCTCCTTTTTTTTTTTCTTGTTTTCTCTTAATTATTCCAATCAGAATTCAGAAAAACAAAAAACCTAGGTCCTTTTCACCGTTTGATTTCTTTTCTGATTCCCTTTTTCCGATAATAGTCAAATCTTTACCAACAAAGTGCGTTGCTGGTCCCTGTTCTCCGTGCTTATTCTCTACTTTCTACTCCGATGGCTAACTCTGCTGGTTTAGTAAACAAAATGTCTGACGTTGCTGTTGATTCTGTCACCGACGAGGTCAAGAACCTCACCGTCGACTCGCCCGCGGAGGCTGCTGCTGCCGTTTCTGTTCCCGAGTCCGAGTCGTCTGCTGCTCCTGCTCCTGCTCCTGCTCCTGCTCCTGCTCCTGCCTCTGAGTCTGAGGCTTCTCCCGCTCCGGCCGACGCCGAGCAGCCCGACGCCTCGGAGCAGAAGGAGAATGCCCCCGCCGCCCCGACCGGCCCGGCTCACTCGGCCTCGCTCTACGTCGGTGAGCTTGAGCCCACCGTCACCGAAGCGATGCTCTACGAGCTCTTCAACCAGATCGGCTTCGTCGCCTCCATCCGTGTCTGCCGCGACGCCGTCACCAGACGCTCCCTCGGCTACGCCTACGTCAACTTCCACAACGCTGCCGACGGCGAGCGTGCTCTCGAGGAGCTCAACTACTCCTCCATCAAGGGCCGTCCCTGCCGTATCATGTGGTCCCAGCGTGACCCTTCGCTCCGCAAAAACGGTGCCGGCAACGTCTTCATCAAGAATCTCGACACTGCCATCGACAACAAGGCCCTCCATGATACCTTCTCCGCCTTCGGCAACATTCTCTCCTGCAAGGTCGCCGTTGACGAGTACGGTCAATCTCGTGGATACGGTTTCGTTCACTACGAGACTGCTGAGGCTGCTGACAACGCCATCAAGCACGTCAACGGTATGCTTCTCAATGACAAGAAGGTCTTTGTCGGCCACCACATCCCCAAGAAGGACCGCCAGTCCAAGTTTGACGAGATGAAGGCAAACTTCACTAACGTCTATGTCAAAAACATTGACTCTTCTGTTACCGACAAGGACTTCCAGGACATGTTTGAGGCTTACGGCCCCGTCACCTCCGTCTCTCTTGCTAAGGATGAGGAAGGTAAATCCCGTGGATTTGGTTTCGTCAACTTTGAGAACCACAACGACGCTGCTAAGGCCGTCGATGAGCTCAACGACAAGGAAATCAACGGCAAGAAGCTCTACGTTGGACGTGCTCAGAAGAAGCACGAGCGTGAGGAAGAGCTCCGCAAGCAGTACGAGGCTGCTCGTCTCGAGAAGATGTCCAAGTACCAGGGAGTCAACCTCTACATCAAGAACCTCGACGATGAGGTCGATGATGACAAGCTTCGTGAGGAGTTCTCCGAGCACGGTACCATCACCTCCGCTAAGGTCATGCGTGAGGAAGGTGGAAAGTCCAAGGGTTTCGGATTTGTCTGCTTCTCTTCGCCCGACGAGGCTACCAAGGCTGTTACTGAGATGAACCAGCGTATGCTTAACGGCAAACCCCTCTACGTCGCTCTTGCTCAGCGCAAGGACATTCGCAAGTCCCAGCTTGAACAGCAGATCCAGGCTCGCAACCAGCTCCGTCTTCAGCAGCAGGCTGCTGCCGCTGGAATGCCTGGTCAGTACTTGCCCAACCCCCTCTTCTACGGTCCCGCCGCCGGTCAGCAACCTGCTGGTTTCATTCCTCCTCCTGGTGCTAACCGTGGCGTTCCTTTCCCTGGCGCCAACCCTCAGATGATGATGCAGCAGGGTGGTATGGCTCCCCGACCTGGTCAGGGTCCTCCCCAGCAGCAGTGGGCTCCTCGTGGTGTTCCCACTGGACCTAACGGTCAGCCTATGCAGATGTACGGAATTCCTCCTATGGGCTACAACGGCTACATGGCTGGCCAGCCTCCTGTTGCTATCCCTGGTCAGGGTGTTCCTCCTCAGCAGCTTCCTCAAGGTCAGATTCCTCAGGGACAAGGCCGTCCTGGTCGTGGTGGCTACGCTGGTCAGCAAGGCCGTGGCGGATTCCGTGGCAACCGTCCTCCTCAGCAGCGCCGTGAGGATGAGGCTGCTCCTGCCGCTCCTGCTGCTCCTGTTGCTCCTACCATCACTGCTGAGTCTTTGGCTGCCGCTTCTCCTGAGCAGCAGAAGCAGGTTCTTGGTGAGGCTCTCTACCCTAAGATCGAGGCTGTTCAACCCCAGCTTGCTGGAAAGATCACTGGTATGTTGCTTGAGATGCCTAACGATGAGCTTTTGGCTCTTCTTGAAGACGATGCCGCTTTAGAAGGAAAGATTTCTGAGGCCGTTGCTGTCTATGATGATTACTTGAAGAACAAGGGTGAGGGAGAGACCGCTTAATTGCGTTATCTCTTCTGAATGATTTCTTCTTAAGAATGGGGACTCGTCTGTTTTTATTTTCCTTTTTTTTTCCCTACTTTGTTGCTTCTAAGTATTTGTCGTTATCGATATCGCTGTCCTTCATCGTCTTTTCTCATTATTAGTTGCCTCTCTTCTTTATGAGGTCTTAGAAAAGAAGTAAAATTAATAGTCGAACTCTTGAATCTTTGAAAAATGGGAATTATTGAAAGGAAGAGAAGAGAGGAGAACGAGAGAACCGAGAAGAGAGGGAAAGAGAAAGAGAAAGAGAGAGTAAAAATTAATTGATTTTCGGGAAAAGGAAATGAGGTCTATTTTTTTTTTTTTTTTGTGTGTTTTTTTTACGGATTTAGTTTTAGTGTTTATTATTGTTTTATTTTATGTTACCATTCTTTTTTTTTTTTCCTAGTTCAAAATTTTAGCTGTATTTATTATTACTAGATGCTGCTGCAGTCTCGAAAGGGAAATTTGTAAGATAGTAAATGTGATTTTTCTCCGTCGTAACATGCCAAGAAAACTCAAGTTTTGGCCAACAATGGTTGATATTAAATAAGAATGTGTAGTAAAAGGTTTGAATTGTATTCTGCATGCTACTAAAAGTAATCAAATATAATAAAATATGATTACAATCTAAGTGTTAAATAAAAAATACAGAGTTAGTTATTGAGTAATGAGTGAAGGAAAAGAAGAAAAAAGAAAAAGCTGTAGCACAAATGAATAACTTCGAGCAATTATTGCAAACTGCAGTTGACGGATGATCTGATCAGTTATTAGAAAAAATAATTTACAGGTTTATTATAATTGCAACAACAATTAATCAACCAAACAAAAGCAACAAAAAAGAAAAAACAGTAATCAAGATCTAAGAGTAAAACGCGAGACAAAAGAACTGAAACACACGACAAAACAAAAAATTACGTATGGAAAGAAAGATGCGATAGCAAGTATAAAGTAAAAATACAAAATTAGAATCCTTCAGGACAATCCATACTTGCGTGACCATCTTGCTCACATAGCGCGCACCATAATTTTTTCGCAACAGGAGTTTCTGACCTTGAAAATGCGTTTTGATTAAAAAGATTTGTTGTTGAAGATTTAAAGTCAGAGGCCGCCGTTGCTGATGAAAACGAGGATTTACTGTTTTCTGTCGATGCAAACCCTCCACTTGATTTGCAGTCGATGATATCGTGACCTTCGACTTTGCATATATCACACCAAAGATGAGAGTTGCCGTTTGTTGAAAACACAGAAGTTCGTGTACCATTAAGACTTATACTTGATGCAGGTTTCAAAATACTTTTCGAAGGTGATGTAGAATATTGTAAAGTGTTGTTGTTGTTGGAATCTGAAAGCTGTTGTTGAAGTTTCTCATTTTGTAATCGTTCTGTCGTAAGCGTATCATTCACAGTCGAAAGTTGATCGCGAAGGGAAGAAAGCTCACGCTCAAGTTCTTGTTCGCGAAACACTTTAGTCTCGATGATATGTTCAAGCGTAGAAATTTGCTCATCAAGTTTCACTTTTTGCTCCTTAGCTTGAGTTGTTCCTTCAGTGACTGACGCTGCACAGAGTGCATCTATCTGTTGCTGCAAATTAATGATAATTAAATCTTTTTCTTTGTTCTTTGACTCTGATTCGGCAATTTTGTCTCGTAATTGTGATTCTAATGCATTGGCGTTTAATAAATTCTTCTCCAGTTCAGAAATTCTAATCTCCAGAGGTTTTGTGTATAATGAGGGATCAACTGAAGTCTGCTCAGTCTCAAAAGTGTGAATAGTCTCCTCTTGTTGCTTCAATCTCGATTCAACTTCGAGTAATTTCTGATTTAGGTCGGACTTGGCTTCATTAGCCTTTTTTAGCTCAGTCTCTAATCCCGTTATTAATTCCTGCATCGGCGCTAGATCTGCTTGACCTTCTGTAGTAGCTGATTGAAGTGTCTGGATGATTTTTTCTTTTTCATCAAGTTTTCCTTCTAATTCTGATAATCGTTGATTGACTTCAGCTTGGGATCTTCGTGATTGTTCTAATTCGGTTTCTAGTTCGGTAACCATAGCTTCCAGTGGAGCAATGTTCGTATATACGCCATCAGCTGCCATGACTTTACTACTTAGATCTTCGATTTGTAATTCGTACATTTGACTTGTAGCCATATTCGCTTGTTCTAAAGTTTCAAGAGTTTGTCTGAATTCGGATCGTTTTGCTTCAAGTTCTCGCTGTAGTTGATCTAATTTGTGATCTTTATGTTTAATGAGCTCGCGCAACTCTAGTTCTCGTTTCGTTGTATCACCATTGTCATCTTCTTGAATGTTTTGCTTTTGAGCGTCTTGTAAGCTTTCTGTTAGAAGGGTATATTCAGAAAGTGCGCTTTGAAGATCATGTAGTGCAGAATTTTGTTTTTGAATTTCCGCATCTCGTTCGGCGATTTTAAAAAATGCTGCTTCAAGTTCATTTTTTAATGCAGAGACTGCTTCGTCACTTGTAGCGGATATTTCGGATTTGTTGTCGGAATCGTCTAAGGCAGCGGATGCGAATATGCTGCCTGGAGCTGCGGGTAATACAGTTCCCTGTCGTTTATGATGAGCTTTTGGTGTGCCAGAGGGTAGTGACGGTACAGAAGGAGCTAAAGATTTCCTGCGAATAGTTTGCGATGGAGTTGTAGGTCTTGCTCTGTCCGAGGCGACAGTACGCGATGTAGATGGAGTTGACGGAGGCCTACTCATTGAAGACCGCGACGAACTGCGACTTACTGAAGCAGTCATCTGAGCCATTGATGAACGACGTGCAGGCGTATGCCCTGCTCTTAATTTAAAAGTAGGTATAGGAGACATGGCACGCTCAAGAGCAGAAGGAGGGCGACGGCCGAGCGAAGACGCGGGCCGCGGAGTCATAGGCTCTGGCCTATCAGCGGAGATTTTGGCCAGTGGCACAAAGATGCCAGAAGACGCGTGAGACGCATTAAAATAACGTACTCTGCATCAAAATTAACACAAATAATCATTCTAATCAGCAAAGATAGACACACCCGTCGACTGTTCCGTCATTCTTGCCAAAAGTCGAATCTTCACCGAGCAGATCCACGCCAGCAAATTCTCCAGCTTTTCCATGAACCTGTCCAATAAAAAGAACAACACCTCGTCTTCCGGACGGTATATAAACCAAATCACCAAGTGAAACAGCAGCTTGCCGGGCTCTTGAAGGTGGACGCGCTGTCTGCGGACGCGCTGGCGAACCCTGAAACGTCAACCGCGACGGCGCTTTGGCCCGCGAGAGCGGCGACTGTTCCTGTTTCATAGACATATTGATCTACAAGCAACAAGCCTGAATTCCAGGATCCCCGCCAAACAATAAAATACAAATGAAACAGGAAGGAAAACCGGGGGAGGACCAGACCGCGGATAAGCAAGGAGGCGTGTAGATTAAGCTCGTAGACCACTAAGTTATAATGGGTTAGGTGATTCCTGATTGGGGTATACTTAAACACGGGTAAGGGCGCGCAGAAGGGACAAAGCGGAACGGGAAATTGGATGTGCGGGTTGTTTTTTTCCAAGCGGACTTTAGAGCAGGTTTGTGCTGAACAAAAGGGTTTTTGAGAGTGAATTGGCTGGGTTTTGCTGGGAATTGTGTCAGAAGCTGGCCGAGGGCGGTGAATGGCTGAATCAACGGCAAATGTCGATATCGGAACACAAGGTGATCTCAACAATTTTGCGATATTTGTTTAATAACGAATTATTTACGACCAATGTTTTTGAGAACTGCGTTGATGCTTCTGAAATTCTATTTGGGAAAAATTGGTTTAGATTTTGAAACATATGACCATATCTGATATATTAATTAGCGCCCACATCCATTAATTACATGTTGCTCAACATATCCTAAACTTTTTAGATAAATCTCGGCAACAACTCAATAGGCTTCTAATTAAATAGTTCAACAGATCTAAAACTTACATACAGTACTTTCCGGCGCGCAACGAAAGTGCGCATAATTCGAATTGTTCCAGTCTTCGTAGACTTGCTCCCATCGCCTCCTTCCCACCCGTGATTTTTTTCCCTTTCGTCACCGGGGCCGCGTCGCCTTTTCCCTGCGCCTTTCCAACCTTTTTTGGACTGTTTACTCATCACTCACTGTTGTTTGCGTTGTTTGTACTCGCTCAGCGTCTTTCGCTCTTTGTCTCTTTGCGTCGCTGCGAATTGTCGCGATGCCGGCCGCAGATTCGTCGAGCTCAGTTCCTAACGCGGCCGCTGAGCCAACGAAAGAGCCAGAGCCCGACTCACCCGCCTCGACTTCAATTGCAAACTCACGTCGGAGGCGTTTAGAGCGAATTAGCTATGCAGAAGATCTGGACTTCGACGACGAACTCGGTCTGCTCGTCCGCAAAAGGGAGCCTGATGAGCCTTCAACCTCGACCTCGTCCTCGTCAGCAACAAAGCCGGCTGTGAAGGCCCCACCTGCCCCAAAACGACAAAAATCGCAGCAGCAGGCATCTTCTATGTCTCCATTAAAACGAAAATCTACAAAAAGTGGTAAATCAGACTCCACTTCGACCTCTGCAAACGGCAAAGCTCGAGCTGCAGCATCGTCAAGTGCTCACCAAAGAGCCTCTTCCTCTTCGTCTTCCTCGGCCAGTCCCGCTCCTACTTCTTCTGCTTCTTTGCCACATCCAAAACTGAAGCGTACGTCTACGACTACGTCATCTACTTCTTCGTCTCATCGCCATTTGTCTTCTTCGCTTTCAACAAAGATTGGATTCTCTTCAAACATACCCGACTTTGACGGTGCTCGAATATCTGCTGACGGCGTGCTTTCTCTCCTTGATGGCACTGTTTACTCTCCAAATGGTATTCTAGAATCTCATTTTCATTTGTAACTCTTTTCACATCATACTAACCGGCCTTGTTTAGACACAATCTACCTTGTCGCCGAACCTCCCGGCGAGCCCTACTATATTGGCCGCATAATGGAGTTCGTCGAGCGCCGCGAACCCACATCGACTTCTGATTCAAACTACTCAGTTTTAGATAATTACAGAGTCAGAGTTAATTGGTTTTATCGTCCACGAGAGATTCCGGCTCGCTCTAATGACTCGAGACTGCTATACGCTACTATGCACTCAGACATTTGTCCTCTTCTCAGCATACGAGGCAAAAATAGGGTTACCCATCTGGCCCACATAGCTGATCTTATGGCATATCGTAAGGTCCCTGATCAATTCTGGTTCGACAAATTATACGATCGATACATATGTCGTTTCTACGAATTAATACCCACAGAAAAAATACTTAATGTCCCTACAGAATTTGCAAAAGCTTTATGCGAAAAAGTGAAATACGGCGTGGTCGAAATCGGTCGAAGTAAAGATCTCTGCGCTGTCGCTCGAAACTGTGTTCGCTGCAAACAATGGTGTCCCCCTGATGAATCTGTTTCTTGCGCTGTGTGTGGGAATGATTATCACATGAGCTGTGTTCGTCCGCGTCTACTTCGGAAACCTACTCGAGGGTTTGCATGGGCTTGCGCTGCTTGCAGTAGAGATCGTGAGAGGAAAATGCGTGAAAGTAAAGGCAGGTTACTCCCTGAGCCTGGTGAGGATTCTTACGACGACATTTCTCTTTCTGTCGATACAAGCAATTCAATAACAGACGAATCGCAGTCTCTTCTCGTTGATGACGACTTTGCTCCTCCTCCACTACCTGTTTTCAAAGTCTCCGATGATAAACTTTCAAATGAACAAAAGCACGAAATCAAACTATGGCCATATAGATATCTGGGTATACATTGCAATTTTCAAGATGTTCTTGAAAATAATGATCGAATATTTCCTCGGGCTGCATCAAGACTTGGAAATAAACATCAAGCACCCGTTCCTGATTGGGGTGGACGACCTGTGCAATTCATCGAGCGGAATCCACCAAAGTCAAAGAAAAAGAAAGTTGCGAAAGGTGCAAACAGTAAAAAACTTCTCTCGTCGGTTGCTGAAAAAGAAGAATCTGATATTCCTTCGTCGCCTATCATTGCTTCTACGGATCCTGTTCAACCTACTTTGTCTTTGGATGACCCTTGGGTACAAGTACGACCTGTTGGTCATATTGAACGCGGAGGTGACGACACTGTTACGTTACGGTGGAAAATGCCTACTGAAGAAGAAGTTCCTAATGCGGATAACAAGATTGAGGAGTTCCTAAAATCAGCGGCACCATTTGCTGTAAAACTCAACATGTCGCCTACATCCGCTAATTTTATGGATAACTCACTTGCTGCATTAATGAATTGTAAATTTGACGCATCTGAAGCCTTGAAGAAAGTTTCTAAGTTCACTCGCAAATCTTTGAAAGAGCCTACTTTGACAAAAGACGAAGTCAGCAAATTTGAAAAAGGAGTAGGATTATATGGATCTGAATTGCATCCTGTTTTCAAACTTGTTGAAACTGTGTCTGCAGCTGATATCGTTCGATTTTATTATCTCTGGAAGAAAACTCCTAATGGTCATAAAATTTGGGATAATTTTGTTGGCAGAAAAGGCAAAAAAGGTGTCGATAAATCAAAATCAGATGATAAAATTGCATTGGCTGATCATGTGGCTGATTCTCAAGATGATTCTGCGTTTGACATGGGTAAAGTTCGATCAAGAAAGCAAGCATTTAAATGTAAGTTTTGCAATACCACGCATTCACGAGCATGGCGTCGAGCTCCAGGGTATCCCGTCATCAAAACAAATCCATCAGTTGGACTTTGTATTCGTTGTGCAGAACTTTGGAGGCGATATGCGGTAATATGGGAAAATCCACATGAGGTTTTGAAAAAATCACACCAGAGAGGATCTCATGGTCAGAAACGAAAAGTTGAAGAAGAAGTTTTGAGAGAAATTGATGAAGGAAATCGATACGAAACTGAATATTCTTCTGATGATGAGATCGATGAGGATCATGATTCTGAACCGGAACAGGAGTTATTGAAAGACGAACCTAAAGCCATTGTGCAAGAACCAACAAATGGAGCAGAACTGGCTTCGGTAGGAACTTCTTCTTCGCTGACAGAAAGTGCAGCGTCGTTGGCGAAGAAGAAAGGACCTCCATTAGTTGATGTGTCGTTACTTCCAAAAGTTTGCGGAATTTGCAATGAAGTTGAATGTTACGATTCAACGAATGATTCATTATTACAATGTAGCAGCTGTAAAATGCGTGTACATATGGGTTGTTATGGAGTTCGTGAACGAAAACGAAAATGGCTTTGTGATCCTTGTACGAATGATCGTACTCCTTATACGTCTATGGTACGCTTTTTCTCAATTGTCTGTTTCGTTTAGAATTCAACTAACTCATGAATAGAATTACAATTGTGTTCTGTGTCCTACAAAACTCTTACCGCCGGTACCTCATGCCGAGAAGTCTCCTCGTGATCCGATGAAGCCTACATCCGGTCATAACTGGGTGCATGCATTATGTGCTGCGTTCACTCCTGAAGTAGCATTCACAGATTCGTATAATATGAGTATAGTTGAGGGATTAGGTATAATTCCACGGAGCAGATATTCTGCTGTTTGCCAGATCTGTAAAGGTAGCGCTAACGGTGCCGTGACTAATTGTGCTGTTTGTCGACATGAATGTAAGTCACTTTTACTAGGAAGAAGTTTCTTGGTCAGTACTGATGAATTTAGTTCATATTGGATGTGCACGTCGAGCAAATTATATTTTCGGATTTGATATTCAACCTGTGAAATCAACACGTCGTGAAGCCGTCACTACAGTCAAACTCGGAACCGAAAACGGAGTCATGACACCTATGATATGGTGTCCCCACCATGATCTCAAAAAATTCACAATACACCCGTTGAATGAAGTGTCTCTGACTGGAATCACAAATCCTGCTGTTGCGAAAGCTGTAAATGGTGGTGAAGGTCCCGGATCATGCAAGACTGCTTTGAATATGTATTGTATGAGTTATAAGCAAGCTGATATGAGTCTACATGGTACGGTGCGACAAGCAGCTCAAATCAATGCTGCAATTAAGAATTTCTCAGCGGAACCAAAGAAGGCTAAAGTGAGTAGTTTATCAATTCCGAAGGAGATCAAATCGGAAGCTGCCTCTACAGATTCCAGAGATTCTGAAAGCCGTCCTACAAAACGAAGAAGAATGAGTGCAAAAGTCACACAACAATTCAAAAATAAGGACGCTGGAATTGTGCTTCATGAGATTA
Source organism: Myxozyma neglecta (assembly GCA_030570675.1). Taxonomy (NCBI): domain Eukaryota; kingdom Fungi; phylum Ascomycota; class Lipomycetes; order Lipomycetales; family Lipomycetaceae; genus Myxozyma; species Myxozyma neglecta. Next base: position 17,382 of record JAJLWK010000037.1, on the reverse strand, counting down.
ACGTCACTTCTGGATCGGAACAGCAACCTGGATCTACAGCGCCACTTACAAAACCAGTAGGAACCTCCGTATTAAAAAAAGAGGCGGCCGTAAGCTCTACAGTTGTTAATTCAGCAGATACAGAATCCGAAAGCGACGATTCTTGACTACTTCCTAAAAGATCTTTTTGTACATGATTTTTTCAATGATATATACTTTTTCAAGTCTTTGATGTTTTGCAAGTCTCAGTTTGCTATTTCAGTGTTTATAGGTTACATTGTTTGGGTGTTTGCTTTTCAAAATGTTTTCTGTTGTTTCTTTCATATTCATATGAGTCAATTTAATGAATGCTGTATTTTTACTTCTAAGATATGTTTTTACACACTTAAGCGTTTGCTTAAAGAGTTCAGTTATTTAACGCTTTATTCTTTAGTTATTGTTTTACAATTGCTGGATACTAAAGAAGTCACATGATTCGTCAATAGAATCACGATCTAAAACCAGTACATTTGGCAACGGTAGGATCGAATGTGTATCGCTAAATTTCTGAATGCCTCATTTCCTTTGAGTTTTATGCTGCTTATGACTGGCAGGCCATCATCTAAACTGCAGTTGATGCTTCATGTGATAATGCTCAAATTTGACGGCCGAGAGTGAATCTGACGCGTGAGTCTTGGCTTATTTCAACAAATGTCCTGACTACAAATCCCCATCAGCTCTGCATAGTGTCCGTATCTAGATTTTATGTTATCATTAAATGGCACGCCGAGCACTGGTAGGGATAAAGCTCTATTGATTATCACATGAAACGTTTCTCCTCATATCTACAGCACGGCGTCGTGATTTGACACTGCGGATTGACTGAGAGCTAAGGAGTGCCTTCTCAATAGTGATGATGTCTGGAATTATTTGCTAATAAATCTCTTTGTTTACCTGATTTTTAATGTTAATCTTGATAAGATATACGAATGTAGTTGCCTTTGGTGTCTTGACGTAACAAACCGTATCGGACATGTTTAGTTTATTCATTATTTTTGAAGCAACTTATAAAATCTCATCACAAGGCTTGAATTAAGTTTTTAGAAGCCATGTGCTCATGTGCTTCGATCTCTTAATTTCTCCCAAATGACCGAATCATGAAAGATTTGTTCAGAGCGAAAGTTTCAGATTCGTCATAAGACCAGATCGAGTCAATTTCGTTTGTCTTATCCAGTTCGAATGTGATTAGTTTTCAAATGTATGTAAACCAGAGCTTTGCGCTGCTTTGTCCCACAGCTCTCTCTCAATAAGCGAAAATGGATGATTCTTATACTGCCTCAGCAACGCCAAATCCAGAATTGGATCGCAGACTAAAAGCAAGTGCACAGCATAAAGAAACGGTTCCTGGCAGCCTTTCTCCCGCTACAGCGTATACCAGAGACCCTGATACAGTTTCTTGTACTCCTGACCCACAGAGTTTGAGTAAGCATGAAACGATTCCAATGAATAAAGATCCTGCAAAGGAGTTGATATATGCCAAAGAATGGCTAAACGTAAGATTATAAATCTCAATATTTTAAAGCATATTGCTAACTTCGGTGTTAGTTGGAAGCAAAATTTGGATTCCGACCTCAGTTTTCATCAATTGACTTGATTGACCTACGCGATCGCTTGGATGAAATGGTAGCGTCAACCCCAAGACCCGAAATCTCAAAAGATTTGGTAGAGTCTCAAGATACGAAAACTGAGAGTGGAGTCTTTGTCCGTGTGTACACACCCAAAGATGCCAATATAACCAAACCGTTCTCTGTCGGAATGCTTTTCCATGGAGGTGGCTACTGTATTGGGAATATTGAGACTGATGACTTTGCTGCAAGACTACTTTGTATGAGAGCTCAATGCATGATCGTATCTGTTGATTATCGACTTGCTCCTGAATGTCGCTCGCCAGCAGCTTTGGAAGATTGTGTGAGCGCTACGGAATGGATCATGGCGCATGCGAATGAAATGGGAGTGGATTCTAATTCAATTTTTTTAATGGGCGACTCAGCTGGAGCAAATCTTGCAATCTCAACATATTTGATGCTACACAATCGTGACACGAAGCTAGTAAAAGGAATCAAAGGAATTGTAGCTCTTGCACCGGCAATGATGCGGTCTACAGCAGAATATCGAAGCAGAATGAACACCAACAAGCAAAAGTATGCAGTATTGAACGTTGCAGACCTCGCGCATTTTAGCAGTATGTCATCGAGATTGATTAAAATTTCGCGGATCTTTTGAAGTTGCTGACTTGGGAAATTAGGCGCGTATGCAGTCGCACAATCCGATAGAGTGCAGCAACTTCTCGCGAATAAGCCAAAGTCCGACATACGAGTTTTACCACGCGTCTACATGGCTTCGTGTGAGCATGACCCTGTATTCGACGAGGCTGAGGAATTACACCAAATGCTACGAAACTCAGAGTATGTTGATTTTGCTAGTGTTCAGTTTCAAGCTAACCGTAATTAAATTTGACAGAGTCGATGTTCAATATGATATATACAAAGGTCTTCCGCACATATTTTGGCTTTTCCCTTTGGAGCACGCCACGGAAATGTGGGCTAACAAGACAGTGAAAGGCATACAATTTGCGCTAGGCACTGCGTAAGCGAGTGACGCGGCTAAGCTTTTGCTAAGCCTTGGGTGACGCAAGCCAAGCGGCGCGCAAAGGAACTTTGCCGTGCTCAGCCGCGCGTCCTTGAGATTGTTAAGTTCCCTCCGCAATTTATTGTTCTTTGTTCCGAGTATAAGTAGAACGCCATTTGTAGACTATACTATCGTACTATAACTCCATCACCTCATTAAGAAACATCAAATACTTCAAAATGTCTAAAGCCATTGAAGCCTATTCCTCAAGTATGAACAATTATCATCTGTCACAGTCGGAGGTAAATGACAACTTCTCGCACAATGAAAGCGTGCACTCAGAGGATTATGAGTACAATTTTTTAGACCATCTTCCAGCGTACTCTTGTTCGAGTTCTACATTTCGACCATTGAGCAGCCCAGTTCTGATTCCGATGACTTCCAAGTCAATCAATGCGCGAATTTCTTCTAGCATGGATGAATTACCTAGCAACATGATTTGTTACTCGACTATTCCTGCAGAACTTTTGGCAAAAGGTATATCTCAATCAGAATTTGACGCATTTGTCCTTTCTTACAACAACATCATTTTCAACTCAGTGTATCGCGCAAAATCGTCACTACAAGACTCCCGCGCTGAAAAGAGAAATTACAGAGAAGAACGTCGCGAAAGCCGTTGTCAGCCTTTTCCTAGACCTCGTCGTAAGCGTCATGGTTTCTGCGGAGGTCCTATATTTATGCTCGCTACTTTTGCTGCGCGCGCTGTTTTAGGTTCTGCCACTTTAGCTACAAAAAACCGAAGACGTGGGAAAGCTTCAAACTATATCGATGAAGCCAATAGCAGTTTTTTTGTGTCAAGAAGACTTCGCGCGGTGATCATTACGAAGGAAGCAGCAGCTATTGCGCAGTCGTCGTACGGCGCGGAAATTTGTAATGCGAAATCAAGCCCTACGCTGGGACCTCATGATCACCTAAAGCAAAATGACGCTAAAATCTCATTGGTACCTGCTGATGAACAATATTTGGTTATTTATGGAATTGGGTCGAAGTTTGGAGATTTGTTAGAGATGAGCAAACAGAATTTGTAAAGCACTAAAGAATTGGGATTGAAAAGATAGTTTGCATGCATTAATAGAGAAGAATTGCATTTAGGGATGTACTTGTTTTGAGAGAGTTGAAAATTAAGCTTCATGTTATGTTTAATAAAGTATTTTTAGTAGAAAAGTTTGAACTAGCGCGCGCAACACAATGAATTGAACCAGTAATTTCGTAAAATGGAAGAGAGATCAGTTCATGGTTCATGCAAAATTGTTGGAATGAAGGCTTTATTGTCTACGGCCAAGTCAATGCCACAAGCGCCGCACTAAGCGAAATTAAGCCGCACACATAAAGGGCGCTAATGCGTATATTTTTTCGGAGGTTCGATGGAAGAAGTTAAAATGAGATGCTAAGCCGAGAGAGGTTTTTTTGTTCAGAACTTGGATTTCTGGTTGTAAATTCCTCCAGAAACTATTCAAAGAAATGTCGAAACTTCCGCCAAATGACAATTCCACGTTAGCAAATTTGATTCGGCCACTTGAGCCTTTGAACATTGCGAACAATGAAGCCGACGAACACAGCGACGAACAACCTGCGCAGAATACTACTGCGGTCAACACCACAAACGAAGCTTTAGGATTCTTACCACCTTATTCTCCTGCTTCAGTCGATCCTTTAAGTTCTCTCAGTGAGCCGATACTTGTACCAATGACCTCCAAATCAATCAATGCACGCTTATTACCAACCATGGAAGAAATTCCCAGCAATATGATATGCTATGCAGTCTTACCAACAGAAATTACTACCAGGGGTATTTCACATTCCACCTTTGACTCACTTGTTCAATCCTACAATAGTATAATCTTCAACTCTGTTTATCGGGCAAAGTCAGCTTTACAAGACTCGTCGGTCGAAACTGAAGATGGAAAAACTCGTCGTCGGCGGCGTGGGTTGATAACAGGTTTATTCTCACTCACCGCTGGGGCAGTGTTGGGAACTGCTACGTTGGCAACACGAAACCGCCGTCGGTCAAAAGCATTTGAGTATCTTAACACGGTCAACGCGAGCTACTTTGTTCCTCGAAAGATGCGAGCTATTATTATTGACAAAGATACCGCACTTCTTGTTCAGGCATCATATAACGCTAAAATATGTGAAATCAAGTCTGAGCCAGTATCTCAAGCCAAGGATGCTGGCCAAAACAGCGCCAACATTAGTTTGAAGCCAGCGGGTGAGCAATACTTAATAATATATGGACTTGATACTGAGGTTGGAAGCATGTTGGAGTCGAAAGATCAGCAATCGTGATTAAAACGTTAATAAAGTTCTGCAAACAGTAATGGCGCTTGTATAATAGTACCAAATGTCTAAAAAGAAGAAGAGACTCCTGTGCAACGTTCCATTTGCATCAAATACGTCCTTTGCAAATACGAATATCTAAATAGAGAATACTAATACATTACTATAAATCATGCCCATATCAAGAAAGGGCAACAAAGAAATCCATTGAACACCCGCTGTTGCAAAATTAACAAAACCCACCATATTTTTACAGCCCAATGACATTTTAAAACAATGCACCATCCCGCTCTCACAAAGTGATCCATCGTTTTTGATGCATTTCAACAGAAAAGCACATAGTACACTATTCTGATGGAAGATTCTGCACGCCTCGTCGTAGCCCACTCAAAACTGTCACACCCTTGGCTGTCAGATGTCCTAAATTTGAGATCAGTATCAATCACAGTAATCTGATTTGATGCAAAATCGTATTGAAAGCATACCTTTTTGCCCCCAAGCCGAAGAGCCTCGAGACGCAGTGCTAGTCCATCCTTTACCGTCAGCTTGATAGAGAATAGTAGAATTTTTCGGATTCGCGTCCTTCTCCGTAGCACGAGCTTGATCCAACGCTTGTGCGTACCCACGGTTGAGAAAATCCTCTACTTCACGACTGTTGAAGCCTCTGACAGGAGCGTACGGAGAAGGGGAGAAACCTCCTGCCGGTTTCTGCTGCTGCGAATGAGGAGGCTGCGAAGTAGATTGCTGTGCTTGCTGAGCATAGACAGGTCTAGATTGTTGATCTCTACGGCGCCAGTTGCTGCTCGAGGATCTTTACAGTCAGTGTCAGTAAACTTAACACGGATATTGGGATGAGTGATACTGGGTGAACACCTAATCGATGCACACAGTATCTCTACAACACAAACAAGCACTAATAGACATACCGACTATCTTCAGCCATTCTCTTAATCTACTTTCAATACCAACGAATCTGGTACTTGATCAGACTAAATGGAGCAAGAAGACCGCTCAGCTAAGCCTTCAAACAAGAGCCAGAAAGTGCGAGCCCCCAAAATTTTGGTCAAGCCGCACGACGTTGAAGGGCCCTGCTCTTAATTGAGATCGACTTAATCGAAGTAATTTGTTCGCCAGATTTATTGAAATTTTGCAAATTTTGTATAATTTGGAGGATCAAAAGGCGCTAGGAAAACGGTGACGAGGACGAGGACCAGCGATGCAGGCGCCTTTTACTGTTCCCGCGCAGTATTCTGGCAAAAAGGGCATTATAAACGTCTCGTCTGTGAAGCAGCTTTTTGAATGGCGACCTGCTGTTGAACGATCTGAAAATGGAGAGTCTGAGGGAACTGTTTTGATAAATCTAGATGCACTGTCAAGTATGGTTTTGTAGAACTATTATATTTTCAGAGTTGAAGAAGTTCTAACATAATACTTGTGGATCAGGTCTTCAGGCTTCTCCGGCCACACATCCAAAAGCCCGGTTAAAGATAATCACTAAAGAGAGTGCCTCTTATGTTTTTCAATTACCAACTAGAGCCAATTTGGATGCTTTAAAAACTGTATTATCAGCGGCAATTTCTGCTGCTCAATCTGCAGCTACTCCTGGTGCCGCGGCAAAGAATGGTGATAGATCGACTCCCAAACCAAATGACATAGCGAAAGCAGCAGCAGCAATTCAGAAAAAGGGAATGAGTGATGCAGAGTTGTTAAATAATAGAGAACTACAGCAGAGCCTACTGAAATCAAATAGTGATCTTCAACAGCAATTTCTTGACGCCGTTGTCAAACAAAGTCTCCCCGCTGAGGAGTTTTGGCGAACACGAATTCCTCTTCTACGAATGTATTCACTAGTTCAATCACAAAATCGAGGTTTATACAATGTTCTTGCTTCGATCAAGCCTGTCAGCACAACACAGGCGAATAGTACTGGAACCGAAACAGGACAAGCACAAGTCAAAGTATCGCTGTCACCAGACAAAATTAGGGATATTTTCAGACAATACCCCGTTGTAAATAAAGCATATCAGGAAAACGTACCACCACTCAAGGAGACAGAATTCTGGTCGCGATTTTTTCTGTCACGATTGTGTCGGAAACTTAGAGGTGAAAAAATAAGCGTAAACGACCCATTTGATTCTGTGATGGATAAATACATGAACTTAGATCAAGATGGGTTGACTGCCGAAGAGCGCGAACGAGAAAATGAAAATACAAAGGTTATGAGATTTGTGAATATTGAAGCCAATCAAGAAGATGACAGTCAAGTACGCACTTTACTATCTAATGAAAAGTTGTTACTAATTATCTTTGAATAGAAAGCTGGAAATCAACCAGATATTACAATGCGTCAGACTACTCAAAAAGATGCGCTATCAATTATTCGGACTTTTAACGAACTCAGTCAACGCATCGTCGACGTTGTTCAAAAGTAAGGTTCACTATTATCCACCTATTCATCAATACTGACGTGTATTCACTGCAGTGAAGCAGAACAACCACAAGACGAAACCGAGAAACTAAAGGAAAAAGAACTACAGTTACAAGATTTAGAGCCAGAAGATGTTGCGGAGAGGATAGAACTTCATCTACATCGATCCGGTGACTCTGACGTAACCTCATCGACAAAGACTATTAACGATACTGCTAGCAAAAGCAGAATCTCCCCCGACGAGGTTCTACGTAACGTGAAAAATACACTACCACATGGACCAGTCAGTATATTACTTACTTCGACTATCCCTTCTTCTTCTTCCATAGCTCAGGCACAAAGTCAGGTTTTTGATCTAATATCTGATCGACGACGTACTGAACAAGATGCGAACTCATCAGCGGACGCACCTACTCCTGCGAGCGACGCGGCTGCTATTCGTGAAATGAAGCTCTCGCACGCAACAGCTGTAGAGTTTCTTCATCACTTTTGGTCTGCGTTTCTATCCGGTGATCCATCTCGAGCAAATAGTATTGCACAACTTGCTGTCTCAGTCGAAAAAAGTCGCGTGCGATTACAAACTATTGTCGACCGTCATATGCAAACTGTCAGAGCCAATGACGCCGAAAGTGAGAAAGTGAGGGTTGGAGGGTATATTGGAATTACTTTGAAGGCGATCGATAAAGCAATGAACACCTACAAAGAGCTTCTTCGCGCTCAACAGTTACAAGAGCACGCTACGAGTAATGGAGTAAGTAACGGTAGCTAGGTTCTGTGTGTGGACAGATTTTGGATAGCAAAATGTAAACTATGTATTATATCGCTCAATGATAGAGTTCATTTATGCAGTGTGTTCCTCAAGCACTTGATATATGACTGAAATATCTGCAAGTATAGATCCCTAAACCGCTATTGTGCAAGATCAAAATCAAGTAAACTGTACAAACCCCTCATTTAGTAAGAATTTTGAAAACATTTACACAATCAGCGCTCGTTACCCAATCTCGAAGTCTTTAAAAATCCGACAGAGTCAATAGATATCGATAGTTCTAAACAGTAGTATTGGGTTTGAACTGAGATTTATTTTCAGTGAAGGATGGCACCTACCTCGATAAAGGAAGAATCGCCTTCAGCGCCAGATCTTTCGGAAAAGCCGCGAGCGCGCAAACGCAGATGGGATGTCGTAGAAACCGACGCGCTCCCCACAAAAACAGAAGAAGAACTTGAGTCAAAGTTAGATACCAAACTTGAAGGACAAGACACTACTACGAAAAAGCGTTCAAGATGGGACGAAGTTGAAGCTACACCGAGTCGTCGGTCACGATGGGATCAGGCTCCTGCTGTGGATGCGACACCAATTGGAAGCGCGGCCTTGGGAATGCAGACGCCGATGCATGTTGCTGCTGGTGCCGGAACTATGCAATTAGCAGCTGCTGGTGTGATCTCAGATGAGGAACTTGATAGACTACTGCCTTCAGAGGGCTACGAAATTCTGGAACCGCCTCCGGGATACATGCCTATTCGCACTCCAGCCAGAAAGTTGCTTGCCACTCCAGCTCAGACAGGAAGTGGTGCTGGATTTGTTATGCTGGAAGACAACACAGCTCAAAGTCACAACCTTGCGAAACAGCTTCCAACTGATATTCCAGGTGTGGGTGAACTGCAGTTCTTCAAAGAGGAGGATATGAAATATTTCAGCAAGCTTGTTGATGGTCGCGAAGATAACGATCTGTCGCTTGAAGAACTTAAAGAGAGAAAGATCATGAAGTTACTGCTTAAAATCAAGAACGGTACGCCGCCAATGCGTAAAAGTGCACTTCGTCAAATTACGGATAATGCCCGTCAATTTGGTGCTCAAGCACTATTCAATCAGATTCTTCCGCTTTTGATGGAGCGTACTCTTGAAGATCAAGAACGACATTTACTGGTAAAAGTTATTGATCGTGTACTTTACAAACTTGACGATCTTGTTCGACCATTTACTCATAAAATTCTTGTTGTTATTGAACCTCTTCTTATTGACGAGGATTATTACGCTCGAGCAGAAGGTCGTGAGATTATTGCAAATCTTGCAAAGGCCGCTGGTCTTGCACATATGATTTCTACAATGCGACCTGATATCGACCATGCAGACGAGTTCGTACGTAACACCACAGCACGTGCATTTGCGGTCGTTGCGTCAGCGTTAGGTATTCCAGCGCTACTACCTTTCTTGAAAGCTGTTTGTGGATCCAAAAAGTCATGGCAGGCTCGACACACTGGTGTCAAAATTATTCAGCAGATTGCAATTCTTATGGGATGTGCTGTTCTACCGCATTTGAAGGGATTAGTGGACTGTATTGCTCCATGCTTAACAGATGAGCAAGCTAAAGTTCGTACAGTGACGTCTCTTGCATTGGGTGCTTTGGCCGAAGCGGCAGCACCATACGGTATCGAGTCCTTTGATTCTGTTTTAGAGCCTCTTTGGGTGGGTATTCGGCGTCACAGAGGTAAAGGTTTAGCTGCGTTTTTGAAGTGTATTGGTTACATTATTCCTCTTATGGATCCTGAATATGCGAACTACTACACAAAGGAAGTGATGGTAGTTCTACTACGAGAATTTAGCTCTCCAGATGAAGAAATGAAGAAAATTGTTTTGCGAGTCGTCCAACAGTGTGCTGCGACCGAAGGTGTTACAGCGCAGTATTTACGCGATGAAGTTCTACCTTCATTTTTCAAAAGTTTCTGGGTCCGAAGAATGGCTCTTGACCGCCGAAATTATAGACAGGTTGTTGATACAACAGTGGAACTTGCTCAGAAAGTAGGCGTGTCTGAAATTGTGGAGCGAATCGTCTCGGTTTTGAAGGACGAATCTGAGGCTTACAGAAAAATGGGTGTTGAAACTATTGAAAAAGTGATTGCAGCTTTGGGTGCCGCTGATATCTCTGAACGATTAGAGGAGCGCCTGGTCGACGGTATTCTTTATGCATTCCAAGAACAAACCGTGGAAGACAACATTCTTCTCAATGGTTTTGGTACTGTCGTTAATGCTTTGGGTTTGCGAACGAAACCATATTTACCTCAGATTGTATCCACAATTTTGTGGCGTTTGAATAACAAATCGGCAACAGTCCGACAACAATCTGCCGATCTGATTACACGAATTGCTGTCGTTATGAAAAATTGTGGAGAAGATGTATTGATGAGTAAACTTGGAGTTGTTTTATACGAATATTTGGGTGAAGAGTACCCCGAAGTTCTTGGTTCCATCTTGGGTGGTTTGCGAAGTATTGTCACTGTCGTTGGTATTGCAGACATGCAGCCGCCAATTAGTGATTTGCTTCCGAGACTGACGCCAATTCTACGTAACCGACACGAAAAAGTTCAGGAAAACACAATTGATTTAGTTGGTCGAATTGCTGATCGAGGAGCTGAATACGTTAGTGCAAGAGAGTGGATGCGAATTTGCTTTGAACTGCTGGATATGCTCAAAGCGCATAAGAAAGGAATTCGACGAGCTGCGAACAACACATTCGGTAAGTTTTCTCATGTGGTAATAACTTTGCTAGACCAGTGATACTGATTACTTTACGCAGGATACATTGCAAAAGCGATTGGACCACAAGATGTACTTGTCACCTTACTAAACAATTTACGGGTGCAAGAACGACAGTCGCGTGTCTGTACAGCTGTTGCTATTGGAATTGTTGCAGAAACTTGTGCTCCATTCACCGTTTTACCAGCATTAATGAACGAATATCGTGTTCCGGAGTTAAACGTGCAAAACGGAGTGTTAAAATCATTAAGTTTCTTATTTGAGTATATCGGAGAGATGGCTAAGGATTACGTCTACGCTGTTGCACCTTTACTTGAAGACGCGTTGACCGATCGTGATCAAGTTCATCGACAAACAGCAGCTACAGTGGTCAAACATTTAGCGTTGGGCTGCGTCGGACTAGGTGTAGAAGATACGATGATACACATGCTCAACTTACTAATGCCAAATATATTTGAGACGTCGCCTCATGTGATTGATCGAATAATGGACGGTATTGAAGCAGTGCGAAATTGCGTTGGAGTTGGAATTGTTATGAATTATACGTGGGCTGGTCTATTTCATCCCGCGCGAAAAGTTCGCGCGCCATATTGGCGAATGTACAATGCGGCATATGTGCAGAGTGCGAGTGCTATGGTGCCTTACTACCCTGCGATTGATGATGACACCGATTTACAGTATCGTAGATCGGAACTGGATGTATGGTTGTAGATATTAGTATCGGTAGATTAATTTGATAATGAATGTCCAAAGCAAAAGCGATTATAAATAGAAAATTTTGAGTGGATGCTCGTTGAGCAATCATTTCCCGAAATGTGCAGCGGTAACTCGTAACTCATGGTCGTAATTGTAGTTCAGATCTTCGGGTGCGTAAGCGAGACGTTTCTCATCTGACCCGTGCAAATGCGGAGACGAAACTTTCTTTCTAGAGCCCCCGCATAAAAAAATAAATAATATTCCCAGTTATTAAACTGAGAGAATTCGTTATGGCACTATCGATTGAATTTGTATAATATCAATGAATAATTCCTTTAGTTGGTAATTGCATCAACCAAAAAGAAAAACGAAATGTTGTTGCATATTTTGTACGCCGTTCTTGCCCTTATTATCGGCAATGCTTTGGTCCATCGTATCACGTACTACATTGCAGCTCGTCGATTTCGACGTCTTTACGGTGCCTTACCGGCTCGTAATGTGAGGCGCGATCCAACTGGCATTCTCAATTTCTTCACCTTATATAGTGCTTTACGTAAAGACATTGCACTTGACACCTTTACAGAGTTATTTTCCAAAGAGGAGCCAACATTTGGACTTACAACACTGTTCACTACGAATGTACAGACGGTTGATCCCGAGAATATCAAAACAGTTCTAGCAACAAAATTTGCAGATTTTGATCTTGGTCGCCGCTATGAAGCATTTTATCCAAGTCTCGGAAACGGTATCTTTACTCTAGATGGAGAAGGATGGTCACATTCAAGAGCACTTCTTCGTCCGCAATTCTCCCGACATCAAGTATCAGATGTAGCAAAGCTCGAGCCCCATATTCAAAATTTATTAAAGGCAATGCCACATTCGGCGACAGAATCGTGCGATATTCAAGAACTGTTTTTTCGTATGACTATGGATTCTGCGACTGAGTTTTTATTTGATGAATCAGTGGACTCTTTAGTTCTCAGTGACAAGATAGTCGACACTTCGAAAAAAGCAATCTCGAATGTCGCTTCGGATAGTGGAAAGCAAGGATTTGCTGCAGCCTTCAACAAAGTTCAAGAATATCTTTCTCATCGCGTGCTTTTCCAACATATGTATTGGCTGATCAACAACTCAGAGTTTCGTGAGTGCAACCGTATTGTGCATTCATTTGTCGATTATTACGTTTATCGAGCGTTAGAGCGACATGCAAAGAGAGAAAAAGAAAAATTACCCCTTTCAGGTGATCACAGATATGTGTTTCTTGATGCACTTGTCGAAGAAACGCAAGATCCCAGGGCGTTACGAGACCAGCTTTTGAACATCTTGCTGGCCGGTCGCGATACTACTGCAGGTACACTGACATGGGCACTTTACGAGCTCTCGCGTCATCCTCGCGTATTTGAAAAACTACGCCAAGAGATCTTAGAACGATTTGGCGAAGCTCCAAATACTGAAGGAAAATTGCCTATGAACTTTGAAACTTTGAAAAGCTCCACGTACCTCCGATATATTCTCAACGAAACCTTGCGCATGTATCCCGCAGTGCCACAAAACTTTAGAGTCGCAAACAAAGACACATATTTGCCCCACGGCGGAGGTCCGGATCAGTCCGCCCCAGTATTCATTCGCAAAGGTCAAGCCGTATTCTACATAGTATACCGTATGCACAGAAGGAAAGACTTTTATGGCGAAGATGCCGAAGACTTCCGACCTGAGAGATGGGGCGAGGGAAAATCTTGGACTTGGGAGTATTTACCTTTCAACGGAGGTCCACGAATCTGTTTAGGACAACAGTATGCTCTCACTGAAGCTGGATATACTCTTGCTCGACTTGCGCAAGAGTTTGACACTATTGAGACTACTGATGCTCCACGTCCGGATGGAAAGCCGCTTAAGAGGGCGCTTTTGACAATGTCGAGCGCTACAGGAGTTCATGTTCGATGCTATAAGAAATAAGTTTTAAGTACCTTTTTGTATCAGCCGATTTATCTACTTGTACTTTGTTTTGGACAATAAATAAATTTTTTGAATAGTGATTTTAACTAAGTATACACTCAACAACCCACAACATAAGTGCATAGAATAGCAGTAGTAATTACAGGGTTATCAAGGTTTCCAATGAAGTTGAAAGAGCCTAGAGACAGCTCTACAGATATAAAATGACTCGAGGACAACAATCGAAATAGGTGACTCAGAAGTAACACAGTAGACAGATTTTTAATTTTCGCCCAAAGCATCCTCGAGAGCCTTGACATCTCGAGGCCAGAAAATAATTTTGTACTCTTTAGGTTGCGATACCAAACTTGTTGGATCAGCAAGACCGAGTAAAGGCTCACTGCATTCAAGAAGATTATCTGCGCATTCTGAAGCATCTGCAGCTCGAATTTCGAAGCAGGAAAAGATTCGCATAAAAAGCGTATATAGCTCACGATTAGCAAGCATGTACCCAGGACACATACGCGAACCAACTCCGTAGGTAAAGATACGTTGTTCGTCAGTGTTGATAAAGCGTTCCGGACGAAATACGTCAGGGTCACTCCAAATTTCAGAATCCATATTGCATGCCCAAACATTTAAAAAAACTGTTGTTCCTTCAGGTATAGTCATTCTGTCAACGTTGATAGGCCCGGTAGTTTTTCTAGGTAAAGCCAGTCTCAATGGAGCATAAACTCGAAGCAGTTCACGTACTAATGCAGAGACATATTCACACGATTGATCATCAGCAGCCGGATCACCTAATATTTGATTTCTCGCAGGATACTTTGTTTTGATCTCCGCATAGGCTTTATTCTGGATATCTTTGCGAGTTGCGAGAAAAGCTAACGCCCATGCTACCAACGTTGTAATAGTGTCCAATCCTCCGCTCACCATGGTTAATGATAAAGAAGTGCGCTCCGGATCGTCCAATTGCTTAGACGCTTCATCAGAAGCAATGCTTTCTTGAATACATGGATCATTCGTCCCTTTCGACAATTTGCTCTTGAATTCAGAGTCAAATTGATTGATATAAGAATCGCGACGACGACGCATTACCTGAGCACGGGCAGTAGCAGGGGTAAAAGGACTTATCAACCGGAGCAGAGGCAGATAGTCTTGAATGTTGCCGGTAGTACTGCGGAAACGCGAAACGTCTTCTTCAACAGCAGTAATCTCTCTAAACAAAGGATCTTCCACTGACGCAATACGTGTACCCCAATTGAGAGTGAGTGACAGGTTCAGGGACAGATGCTGAATGAGAGGGAGAGGATCAATAGCTTTTCTTCCACGATGCCCGAGACGGAGAGCGTCAAGAACAAACTGGCGGGTCTCCAAATCGATATGTACAATGTAAGTTTGAATAGCACTACGATTTAGCGCAGAAGCAGCAACTTTTCTTCTACGACGGAGACTTTCAGAGAAAGGTGAAGTTCCAATTGTGAACCCAGCTGTTTTTGAAACGACCTATGCAATATGTTAGCATGCCAATACAGTAAACATAGCAAGCTTTGACAAGTATAAATCAAAAGAAAACAGTAACATGCATCATGAAAGGTATGGAATGTGGGCCTCGACTTTGTTGCACTGGAATTCCTAACAAAGACAGCTTGTGCCGCAGCGGCCGAATTAACTACAACAACAGGCACCGCACCTAGCGAAATCTGAAAAACAGGACCATAAGTCGCTGCCCATTTGCGATATTGCTCAGGCGCATTTTTACGCAGCTGAGGAATATTTCCAAGAATAGGATAGCCCCTAGGACCGGGTATACCAGAGACTCGATTGTACAGACGACAGAACTCAGAGTGCGCTAAAATTAGAAGGACTACTCCGCCTAATACATATGTAGCCTGCAATACAACTAGAAAAAACGCCATTGGTATAATAAAACAGCACGGCTATGAAGCAACGGTCACAGTTATCAGATTTCGCGGCCGAATCGACAAAGAAAGAAACATCAACATTGGGAAACTGACTGGAAGGTTGATACTATATATGTTGGGGTTAGGGTTTAAAATATAGGGTTATAGGGTTATATTTTTGTACTAGTCTATATTCGGCTCAGCGCCTATTGTCGTTCTCTATTTAATTTGTACTCTTTAGCTACGTTTGTCTTCTCTTTTCTTTTCTTTGTCTTTGTTTTGTTTTATAAAATCTTCTGCTTCCCCGAATAGAATGGCAATGCGGCAAGATATTTCGTTTGGAGATTGAAGTCGTTGAAACATAATTTCCTTTTTTTTAGATAGACAAAACTAAATATTCCGGAGAATGACAGAGAGATGAGGGATGAAATTGTTATTAATGGTTCTATTTTGCTTTTTCTTAACTCTTATGTTTTTTGTTGTTTGCTTTATGTTTGGTGGGTATTAGTGTCAAGGAGCAGTTCAAGGGAATGTTTCAGGGTAGCTATCTAAACGTCATACCTTCACCGGTGCATACGTCAATGAATAAAAACAAATAATAATAGTCTCGTTTTTTTTGCTTTTTTTAGAGCGAAAATATTTAAGGTGCCTTTTCTACCGATAGATTCTTTATTTCTTGTTATATTGGCAGCTTACTTAATCTTATTAAAGTCCGCTTCATGGTAAAGAAAGAAATGCAAAGGGTTTTTTGTTCTCCCGACTAATTTCAGCCCTACGCCGGGCTCACGCCCTATTAATAAGATTAACCCCATGTAAAGTTCCGTCAAATAGTTTGAACCCAGAAGCGAAGGGAGTAATTAACTAAATCACGGCACTTTGTTCTTCAAACTAGTTGATAGGTGGTCCTAATCTGACACAAGACTATAGTAGCAATGAACTTACCACACCACAAGCAATAGTTCAAGCTAGTTTGCAAGATTTAGATGAATGTATTGCGATATAATGACTAAATTGCACCGCGCTTTTAATTATACTTCAGGAAAGAAAAATTTCAAATGCTAATCTCGACCGCTGCGACACATAGAGATTGGCTGGATTGTTATTAATGGCTCTATCTTGCCTTGCATTACCGCTTCGGATAATATGGTATATTGCTACTTTTCTAATAATAAGTGAATGAATGACTCGAGACTGTGATACTTAATGGGAGCTTAGTCAGTAAATACGATTGTGTTTCGAAAACTGTTGAGTTTGGTTTAACTACAAGGAAGAGTCCTGTTGATGTAGTCATCAAACAGATCTTCACAAAAAGCTTTCGTCGGGCTATTTGACATCTTTACGCACTACACTCTCTACATCTTCATTCACTTTTTCACAGCATGACAGCTCGTGTTATGAAATTTCACTTTTTTTTAAACAACCTAAATTTTTTAGATATTGTAGTGAATGCCTTTTGTAACAACCGGTTTGTTTGCAACTCAAAGAACATTAATCATAGCTCCAAACTTTATTAACTAATCACAGATCTCCTTTAATTGCATCAAGGAAAATTATGCATATTATGACTTGATCTAAATCTGTTTTGCCCCACTGCCTCACTTTTTTTTGTACCAAACTCTCGGGATTAATATCCATATAAACCAGAGACGAATGTTAAGTCATTTTCAATGGATAGCAGTTCGACAGTTAAAGTAGTTTCTTCGAAAAACTACACATAATCAGAACATATCTCAGTAATTGCTGATCTCGACTGTTCACTTACTTACTATACGCCAGTTACTTATGATTCTTCAAAGATTTCTAGTACAGGTAGCTTTTTTTCATATTTTTTTATCTTAAGCAGCCATTTATTAGGCTCGACGCCAACCTAATCAATTGAGGTCGGTGTATCAGTTTAGAGTTTACTTTCCCTGCTTGGACGCGCCGAAGAGCATCGCTGTTTCGACGCCACGCGCACAAGG
>JAJLWK010000036.1:0-41382 GCA_030570675.1 Myxozyma neglecta | reverse complement strand
CTGCTTATCAGCTTCAGAAACAGGAACTTGACCCGAAAACACATCAGGATTGACAGAAAACTTTAAGCCATCAATTGAAACGGTCACAACCTCCTTCTTCTCTTCTGTGGTTTCCTTGTCTTCAGTAGCATCAGATTTTGTCTCCTCAGATGACGCTGCTTCAGGTTGCTTAGACTCAGAAGAAGAATTAGTCGAAGTCTCACCCTCGGAAGTTTCCGCATTCAGAGCAGATTTGTAAACAAATTTAACTTCCTTTCCTTCGGCCTTATATTTTTCTGTCTCTTCTGCCATCCAAGCACGAATTTGAGCGCTCCACCATTCATCAACAGCTTCAGTACGAAGAACAGCCATTTTATGTGGGTAACCATCACCTTCTTTTTCTAAAAACTCAATGTCTAGTGGTGTAATTCGGTATAGATCAATGATGTATCTACGTCCGTCAGTGCCTTCGAGACCTTTAGTTTCGAGAGATGTAACCAACTCAAATGGGTCATTATCTTGGTCCCAAACTTTGTGAGTCTTCAAATGTAAACTTTCAGCAACTTTCTCGAAGTATGGCTTAAATTCCGGAGAGTTTGCTATAACTTTACGCTCCTCCACTCCACCGTAAACAATCTGACTATTTCCATCTTCTCTCTGACGGAAAATTCCAGGAACAGGAGACTGGGCAACAATTCTTCGACCACAGTAATCCACAATTACTGTACAAAGAGGACATATGCCATCGATATCCATTTGCGTAACAAAGCGCACACCAGCCAAATCTTTACCGACAGCATAACGAGCTGCAGCGTCTCCACCTTCTTTTTCAAAGGTACCAATACCGTCAGCACCATAAGAAAAGAAAATTCCATTGTAGAGGAAAATCTGAGCATCTCTAGATTCGTTGGGATTCAAAGCAGGTACTTCTTCACGCACAATTTGAACAGCGCCCTTGGCAGCTGCCTCAGCAAAATCAAACGAAAGCTTATTTAAAAGACGCTCACGTAAAATCCGCTCATTGAGACCTGAGCGAGGCATCTCACGGGTAGATTGCAAATCTTCATTCCAGTCACGAATAGTATCAAGATTGTCGCTACCACCAAGAAGCAGCTGTTCCTGAGTACGAGAGATATCCGGCACCAAGGCCTGGGCCTGGCGAGCAAGGAAAGGAGCAGCAAGCATAGCATTAGTGGGAGTGTAAACAGTGAGAGGATCACGTTCACCCAAACTTGTCTGCCATGAATGCAAAGTTTCCGCAAAAAGTGGAGAGAGCTCCTGTAGCAATACTAATAACGAATGAGCCGAAGGAGTTTTTGGCTTGCGCGAGGGATCAAACTTTTGATTTGACGAGTTAGACACATAAAAACCAGAGATATGCGAAGTGATCTGGTAAGCAGCGCCCTCTAAGGTCAATACCTGTAGGTACAATAAGTGACCGCGAAGACGTAAATCAGCTGGTGGAGGATGCCAAACGGACAACCCTAAAGACTTCAAACAAGTGGGTTTTTCAATTTCTGAAGAAGGAAGCACCGTAGCTAGTGAAGGCATAGTTTTAGGATCATATCCAACCATGGCGTGCTTAGGAGTGCTTTCATCTTCAGCGACCACTGTCTTGAATTTGGAACCAAACTTCTCAACCGACTCTAAAGCAGACAGCCCTGCACTTAAAGGAACAATAGCATCGTTTTTAATAGAGGAAAGAGCAATGATGTCACGGATTTTGAGAACATGGGCACGAGCCTCACGGTCGGTATACGCCTCTTCCCGCAACTCTAGCGTAGCTCCATCGTGAATGCCTTCGACAGAGTGTAACTCCAAAAAATCACTTAACTTCGTTCCATTAAACCAAAGAGAAAAGCAAGTGTACTGAAGCGTGGAGGGGAGATCAAGAATTGACTGACGAATGTCGTTAAAGGTCTCGTGCACGGAAACCTGTAATAGTTTAACCCCAACTGTCCCATAATCCATACTTTAAAAGTTTTGACTAACCGCAATTTTGATTGATCCGGGTGCACGAGGAAGCGTAACGGTAAGATTTAACATTTCAATAGCTACAGAAAAAGTTAGATGAAATGCTCCAAAAAAATGCGTTAAACTGTGTTACCTTCTGTTTGAGCTTCGCTATCGACGGTAATATCTTGCGACGAGACGTCCTCGGTCACTACCTGCTCTTCTTTGAAAAGTTAATACTAAAATTGTTTCCTTGGTTGATCGTAGCACATTACCATTGCCTGAATTGCTCATCTTTCTAGAATCTGGCAACTATACGGAAAAAAAGGCTCTCTACTATCGAATAAACGATGTAGACGCAGTGCCAGAGATAGCAAACCGAAAATCAAGACAAAATAGCAAAATAAAATAATCAACTAAGAATTGCCGTTGCAAATATCCAAGATTCAAACTGGAGCGTAGTATTCAACAGGTTTAAAATCTGGAAATTGAGAAGGTTTGAAGAAACGAATTAAGTAACTCGAAATTTTTTAGATCCGCTCGGAGAAAGTGCAAAACGACGTTTGGTGGGTTGGGTACGCGGGGTAACTACACAAACAGAACGTACCTACAAGCAGGGTAACCTAGCTGCTACCCGGCCCCTCCGCGCTGGCTCCGATTACTTCCCGACGTTTGTGCTGGATGTCCATTAGAGAGTAATTCGATTTGCTTGAAAAATGCAAGCAGCTTAAAAAAGCGTAAATACTGGTGTTGCTATCACTAAAAGGATAATACGGCCAGTGAACATGCTATTAGAAGCTCAGGGTAGAAAAGTACTAAGCAATGCTCTGATTCGTCCGCGTTATTGCGAGCTTTGAATGATGATGATCAAATCAGATGGCATGTCTTTAGAAACTTGACACGAGGATTTTTCTATTTGATTTATTGTGCCACACACAATGAGCCTTTCATACCGGTTCTTTTCATATTTGATGAAATATAAATTGACCGGTTATTACTGCTTTCGGACATTATATCTAGATCTCTTCGTGCGGCGCTGAGAAACAACATGGTCATCGGCTAAGCCCCACCATCTCGAGCTGATCCTGCTAAACCTCCGCAGAGGAGTGCAAAGTAAGGCTCAAAGCACTATCAATGCCTTTGCTTGGTCGGATTAGCCGACCTTGCAGACAACTTTTGAGTAAATCATGTTCTTCGAGCTATTTTAGAAAGCAAGGAATTGCTAATATGGGCCCACAGATTCTGGGGGACAACGAACAGGATAACTCAGGCGGTGGGGAAAAACAGGAGAGGCCTTCTAATAAACAGTTTTTTCAAAATGCTGGCTTTAAATCACTGGAGACTGCTGCAGTCACTTTTGCAACTCTTTCAGTTTTGGGTGTCTCAGGAATACTGTACCATATATACTACAATAACAGAGTTTTAAATAAGATACGCGCAGCATTCAGCGAAGGAGATCCCGCACTTGACCTTGCTTTACATTCGACTGATCCTGATAATACCGAATGGGTTGTTCGAGATGAGCAATCCATAATTGACAGAGCTGTGTCTGGTCAAGCAATGGGCAGATACTTTCTTTTGATAGGAGAAAAGGGTACCGGAAAAACCTCCATGCTTTTAGAAGCTTTGAGACGGGTAGATGGCCGACATTGTGCTATGTTTGAGGCTCATTCTGATCCAGAAATTTTAAGAATCCGATTAGGAAAAGCTTTGAAGTACCATTACCATGAAGATTATATTGGCTCTTTATTCTCGATTAGAGGGCCACGCGATACCACCGCATTATTGGACATTGAGCGAGCATTCGATAAACTCGAAGAAGTTGCACTAGGTGTAGTCAAAAAATCAGGACGTCCACTAGTTTTGATTGTCAATTCGACTCATCTTTTGCGCGAGGACGACGATGGTGAGAATCTGGTTGAGCTATTACAACAGCGCGCCGAATCTTTTGCTGCTTCGGGTCTAGTGACGATGATTTTCAACAGCGATGATTACTGGGTGTATGAAAGATTCAAGAAATTGGGTACCAGATGTGATGTCGTCACAATTCGAGATCTTGGACGGGCGAAAGCTACGGAAGCTCTACAGATTTGGCGCCGGAAGTATTTCCCAGAGCAAACGGTCCCTCTTGACACTTGCAATAAAGTATACGATCTTGTGGGAGGACGACCACAGTTTCTCAATCGAGTTGCGCAACACAGTGACATGATTGCTCATGCGCAAGCGATCGTGGAAACTGAAAAGACGTGGTTTCTGAATCAGTGCGGCCTCCTGGGTGAGGATATGGATGACGATGTTATGGAGTCTGGCAAATTTTCAGGATCCGCTATGCTTCTAGCACGCGAGCTAGTAAACTTGGAAAAGAAACATCTTGAAGAAAATGGACAACCTTCACCAGACAGCGATCATATTTTACCATCACTGCCATTATGGCGCGCGAGGCAGGTTATGACGCGCGCAGATTACATTCAACGTTACGATAATCTCAACATATTCACAATCGATTCGAAATCACATGTTCGTGCTGATTCTACACCTATGATGGAGGCTTTCCGTCAAATATGTGGAGAACCAGGATTCGATGAATTTCTGGATGAGACTTTAGATCGAGTAGCCGCAATTGAAAGTCTAGGTCGTACTCGTGAAATTGTTTTGAAAGATTTAGTTGATGGAGGTAAATATAAAATCCGATTTGAAAAGGGAAGCAAATGGAATAAAGATGATAGTGGAATTATATTTGAGGTAAAATCTAGTGAGGACGAGTGATTAGGTTTTAGAAGTCACAAACAACTTGCTGGCAGATTGTTTGTTTTTTATTGTACTAGTATAGACGAAAAAGTTTTTTTAGCACTTGAGAAAGACGCATTTCGGGCTTTGCATATACTCATCTATAGTTTATATATTTTTGAAAAAGAATGAAATTTTTGATTAGTACATATCCTCGAATTCATAGCGAAAGCAATGTAGATGTAGACTAATCTAGACTATATATAAGGGCGCAGATGCAAAAGAGAGTGTTGAAAATTCCATTCTATTCCCGTAAAGCTTTGCACACGATTGTAGTTTACTTCTACTCGACGCCAGAAATCAACTTTTAGAATCTCAAAAATTCTTTTATTATAATTTTATACACTCCAGGTTTGAAGGTGGTAGAACAAATGAGCAGACTGAGCAAAGTCCAGCACAAAAAGTAGGTCTAGTGCAGTTGAACGCGACTCACAGACATAAACAGACATAAAGTATTTTGTGACTAGGAGGCTACATCTGGTCAATGGGATTTGACAGAAACAAAGTAGTCTGTGACTAGCAGAAACGGGTTGGGACATCGCTACGCCTGGTCAATGGGACTGACTATCCTAAGAGAGATGAGATCTGTAAACTTTGATCGTATTTATTACCAAGTTGAGAGCCAGTCATCACCACCGATAATCAAGCCACCAAATTTTGTAGAAAGCAACGTAGAAATTCTCAGTCAATCTAAAATATTTGCAGCTAGCTAGAACTAGAATTGACAAAGGCCAATAGAAATTCAATTGATTTATTACTTCCTTATATCAACGACTGATAAGAAGATATAAAAGAAGCGCTATAGCTGGTCCGAGTTCCTGTATCGCTGCTCATATGCCACACACTAAGCAAGAAACCGCTAGATTGCTAAATATCAGTTCCGAGCCAATGACTGTTGTAAATGCTGTCAATCCTCAGAGTAATTGACAGAAACAAACGCTAAAAAAGTCAGCTACACGTTTAACGTAGAAATTTGAAGTAAATGGTTATGTTTGTGTATTGGAAGACAGCTTTTGCTCTTATGCATACCAGATTAAATTACTTAAGGTTTGAACTTAGGTTGCATAGCTGAATTTTACCTCATTGGGCTTTGACCTCAAATTATCTTCGATCAAAGTATTTGCTATTATTTGGAGGAATATCGCATAAAAAATACAAAAAAATTAGAGAAATTGTTATCATGTTACAGTTGTAATTGATCATGTATCTAGTTAGCATTAGGTAGGCTATGACTTGCAAATTTGAAACTAGTGTTTGCCTAATACAATTCGAGTTAAAACTTGATTTACCTAACTGACAACGCCTCAAAAATTGATGCCATGTACGCCTATAAAGCTCCGCGTGTCCTCGCTTCCGCCTACTTCTGCGCCAGGTCTTGAAATCTCATTTGAAATCCCACTTGAAATCATATCCACACATCAAAATGCCTATGTTATTTAAGAAAGGTGCCTCTTCGGAGAAGCCTCCTCACATCGCCAACGGTAACGCTTTCTTGGGCGATTGCTTCACCTCTGAGACCGATGAAGACCACCAAATCACTTCTGGTTTCTACAGACAGGAAGCTGGAACTCCTCTTGTTTACAAGTACGACTATGTAAGTCCATTGTTTATCCTTTTGAATGCTGCGAGTGAGTTTTCTAATACTAATTTCAAATAGGACGAGATGAAGGTTATTCTTGAGGGTAACTTCACTATGGAGGATGAGACTGGTTACAAAGTCACTGCTGGCCCCGGTGATACCTTCTACTTCAAGGCTGGCTGCACCATCACTTTCACTTCCACCGATTACGGCTTGGCTTTTTTCGTTGGACGCAGAGTCAGAGGTACCGCTTAATTGCTTCAATTAGGTTGTTGGTCGAGAAGTATTTAGATAGATAGCACCATAAATGTATAACAGTTATTTTCGTTGATGCTAAAGTGGGAAATGTGAAAGCGTAGATGATTGGATGGTTTATGAAAATAAGAAGATATGCAATTTTATTAAAAGCACTACTTTACTTGAATATCAGCAATTCCGCGAACTTAGCTTTCCATATTGCAGTCCGACATTTCCTCGTCTGAATCAAGAATTTGCTCAGTCAATTCCACTATTTCATCTTCTTTCGGCGTTGAATCACAGGTGCACAAATTGTCGAGTAGGTTTGGCTCAAGCTTAAGTTTCTGTAACACAGCGCGCGCCAGATCTTCTTTAGGCTTTGTAACTCCGATTCCCGCAACTGTATGAATGTAGGTATCATGAACTTTTAAAGCAACCTGCATCATGTATTAGTTGACCAGTATCAAGTTATCGAAAGTAGACTTACCACTGAACTCAAGTCATCAGACTCTTGATTCTCAGCTGCGTATCGTAAAGTAGGGTAGCTAATCTTGAAGCAATGTAATAGTCTTAATTTGTTATGTAAAAGCGCCTTTGATTGTCAGCATAACAACAGTAAATGTAATTCCACAAATAAAACTCACTCTAGGTCTTCCCACAAGAATATCCTCGTATTGCTCAAAATTTTCCAGTTTTGGAAAAAGAAACGTCTTGCAGAATGCGCGACAAACATCCAAATCGAATCCTGAATCGATATACATCGCAGCTAAACTAGACTCTATAATATCTGCCAAAATCTTAGGTCCATCCGTGAGTTTTGTCCAATACCAATTTTCACTGCCGGTTTCTTTAGAAGCTAACAGTTTGACTGCATTTACTTCAGCGCAAAATTCTCTAATTGCATGAAGAGCGTCCGACGAAGAGTGCTCCACAAATCTGTTCAGCCCAAGCTCGACTGCTATAGCAGCGAGAAGCTTGTTATTTACCATAGAAAACTAACCGTTAGTATATATTCGTAATAGAAAACAAGCGTTCAGAGCTCTTACCTTATGTTCAGTTAACACCTGCGGATCACCATTCGGAAACTTCGCATGCAAAAACTCACAGCATCTACATTTGTTAGAGGATCATAGTTCGCATTTAGAACGAAAGCTTACAAAAAGTCAAGAATTGCACTAAGATTGGTTAATGGAATCAGTTTAATAAACACAACTCGACTTACTCTCCGAGAAATTCCAGTCGCTGATAGGAGGGTATATGTCGTCTAGAATCAAAACTATGGGAATGTCGCATAGCAGATATTGCCAAGTTCGGACTCTTGAATCTATACTTAAGAATATCTCCTATTTTCTGAGCACGCTGTGCTGACAATTGATCCACGTCCTTCTCAAACTCTGCAGGCTCGTAGAATTTGTAAATATCATCTAAGGAGCTAAGTTCAGTACCAAGTGGAGCTAAAGTTGGATATAAACCAAGAATAAATTTTGCTGCTCGCTCTAAACCATAAGTTAAGTAAATCGAACCGATAATAGCCTCTAAAATATCAGCCAAACTTTTGACAGAAAGCAGTCTTTTGGTGTTATAGCGAGTTTTGCTCTCGTCGTCTCGACGAAACCATAGATTGCCTTCGTTACCATGGTTGTCAATGTAACAGTCAATGTCATGAGCCATAGTCACACGAGCAAGGTTTGCGTTAGATGTGAGATCTTCTCTCCTTCTGGTGTAAAATCCTTCTGTATTATTCGGAAAGCACACATATAAAGCAATTGATACTACAAACTTCAGACACTGATCACCATAAAACTCAAACTGTTCGTAGTCAAAAGACATCCCGGCACTTCGACACGTCAAAGCGTTTAATATGAGGTCAGGATTATCGTTTGGGATATTTATTTTGCGAGCAAGCTCTAAAGCTCGCAAAAGCGATTGCAATCGGTAGAGTATCTATCCAGAAAGTCAGCAGTCAAAACAAAAATCTGCGTAGCTTCCTATTCATCACTTACAGATGGAATGGATTGACAACTGAAAAACATAGATTTTGGATAAAAAAGTTTCTGTAATCTTTTCCTCAAAAGAGGTTCTCGAATTTGAACCCGCTTCCGACGTTCTTTCGTACAGTATTAGTTAAAAAATTCAGGCAACAAATCATTCTGAAACTTACTGGATTTTTGAACTCGCAAAAAATCATTTTTCTTCTGCAATCTTTCGAGAGTAAAAATATCAAGGCTGTCAACCGCAGAGTAACTAGAGCCTACGACATGATAAAGATTGCCATACTCAAAACTAAGAACTCTTTTCATGATTTGATCAGCGTCATCTGTAGGGTACGGTTGCTCATCAACATGAACAAATAGACTATTACTTATGCGCACGTTTGTTTCATGAAATATTAAGTAGCCTTTCGACTCTTCAGAGACTCCTTCAATGTGACAAACATTCTGCAAAGCAAAATCTGATAGAGCCCGCAATTTTAAATAAGTGGCACGATCAATAATAACCCTACTTCGCTCACTGACATTCACGCATGCTTCTACCATTTCGCTATTGAGATTCAATTCAATAGGTTTCATAGAAGACATCTCCATTGGCGCACATAGTATAAGACTATCAAGAGCTTGATCTGCAAGGTTCGAAAATGTAATCTTGTATGCCCACACACTTATTGGTTTGTCAGGTTCAGGGATTGCTATACGAATATCAGAATCAGCGTAGAACTTTTTCTTGCGACTAGATAAATGCTCTTTCGAGATGTCCACTTCTTGGTAGTTTTGAGGCAGCAGAGATGAGCCTTCGTCCTCAAATTTAATATTAGGTAGCAAATGATGATCCAGCAAATTGTTTTTAATCAGTTTTAGGCATGCCAAAATTGCTGCCTTCCCTTTGGCATCTCTTGGAGAAATACTAGAAGTTGCAGCTTCATGTGCATATGATCCATCCGCAGGCACCCAAATCTCACATGTACTCAGCTGGTTGTTTGTAGTAAGCTGAAAACGAGGTGCTAGATTCATTTGTGAGCCTTCAGCTTGAGCCTAGATTAGTTAGCACAACACGATGACGATAATTAAAAATAGCTTACTAATTTAGTACAAAACAAGTAAAGAATAATAATTGCAGTTTTATCGCATAGGACTGCTCCAGTCTCAGGATTTGAGTAAAAACTACGTGATTTCTCTGAAAGAGCAAGCTCCATATCTTCATGAAGTTTGATACCCAGTTTGCGCTCAGAAGACAAGTTTTGAATCGCAGATTTCATGAGCGTCTAATTGATGTAAGTTTACTTATGAATAGAAGTTATGCACTGAAGAGTCTTACCTCGCCTATAATAGCTTTTCTAATAAATCCTTCATGCAGTGGATTGCCATTTTCAATCATACTTATAAACTGGCATTGAAGTCAGTTTATTCTACCTTTAACTGTACCAATTTCAATTTTCACTTACAGTCGAGTTCCCCATACGCGCGCGGCCGCGAGATTGTATATAGGATATGGTCGTCTTACTCAGGTCAAATTTAATGACACAATTACAAGCCGGTACATCCAATCCTTCTTCGCAGACACTAGTCGAAATTAAAATATCAAACGTGCCAGCCCTAAATTCAGCAAGTATCCTAGCCTGATTTTCAGAACCCATATTGAAATTTAGATATGGGTTTATTGTGTGACCAGAAATAAATCGGATTTTGCGTCCATCTTTCCGAAGTATAAGATTAAGAGCTTCGCTTAATAAGAAGGCAGAAAGCTGTCGTTCAACAAAAATAATTGTTCTGGAATTCGGGCTTTTTTGATATACATCTCGAATCAAACTTATCAAAGCTTTCACTTTAGAACTGACAGTGTGATCGTTCAAAGGGACGGGAGTATACTTTTCAATGTTGAACGTGCTGATGTGCCCAGATCCAAAACTTAGCGACTCCGCTTTGTTCTCATATGGGTTGTCAAAATACTGAAGATTTTTTTGTACTCTGGCAGCGTGAACCCAAGCTTGATCCACAAACCAAGAACCCAGCTCCATCAATGCATAATCTTTTGCAAAATTATGTATCTTTGAAAGATATGAGTTCGGCTCACCCCATGAAAAGTCAACCACAATAGCAGGATTTATACGATTATCAACTAAATCATACCTTACAAACATCTCACCTGCTCTCTTTAAAGACATTTCAATAGTTGCCCTATCTTTGGAAAGAGCCTCTTGAGACAAAGTGTAAGCTCTGGCATCTAAGACCGCTTCTAATAATCTATAAAGCTTAATTAATTTAAATTATTTAACCGGATCTTTCTTATTGATGCGTACTGTATACCACGATCGATCTTTTCTTGAGTTGCAGCAGCAGTTCCAAGAGGACTAGCCGTCATTCCTAATATACGCGGCCGTTCATGTTTCTCGTATCGTAAAAAGTGGTCCATCACACTTCGCATGGGGTGGGCTTTGGTAGTATGGTGACATTCATCTAATACCACGGCAGCAATCTTGGAAACCCATGATTAGCTTTTTACTGATTGTCTCAACGCTCAGTTTTATTTTTCTTACTCTTGAAATGGATATAAAACCATGAGCTAAACATTTGCGAAGAATTTCAGGGGTGAGTACAATGGCTTCATGTTGACTCCAAATCTCCTCCCATTCTATCTGTAGTAAGGGTAGTTAGGAAGTTGTTAGATCGCAAACCTGATTGTACTTCAAAGGATATAAACATACTATGTTCCATGAATCAGAAACCTCATCTCCAGAATATCCACCTACTTCGATGTCTGTATTAACTTGCAAAACTGCCAGCTGCTGTTTGACAAGGGGCACACTGGGAGCTAAAAAAAACGATAACTTTGGACAATAATCAGCGATCTCAACTGCCTTTTGCCGTTCCTGTTCGACGCAAAACTGCAGAAATTTACAGGCAATTAAAGTCTTTCCAAAGCCGGTGTCAAGAACAACAATAACATTCTGCTTAATTGAACTCTGGAACAATTCTTCCTGATATGCTCGAGCCGCAAGCTTCTTAATACTTTCATCGAGCATCAACTCTGTAAATTTCTTTGTATAGTCATCCGAGTCTTTATTTAACACTGTCCAGCTAAACATTGCAATTGGAGAGTTCACGGACTTCTCATTTTGCATCCAAAGATCAAAGGCATGGCTCAAATGATTGAAGTCGATATTGTCAGTTAAGAGATTTGAAGAACTTGCCGATGTTTGTTTGACCGCGTCCAAACTCATTATCACTGAAAAGATCACCTAATACACAGTTATAAAAACAAGCACAAAATTGGCGATATATTCGTGCTGCAAATGCGGATACGGCTTGCTTGCCTGGGATCGAGGTTACTCTTAACAAGCGGCTTGATCTTAGAGTCGAGGATATCGGGATAGGGTATCCACACCTTGAGCGTCATTTTGAGGCTGCTACTGTAGCTACGAGCATGCATCATGCTTACCAAAACACCAACATAAATCAAATTTACTGAAGTTTTTCTCCTATTTACAATGACACATCGCGTGATAAGCACAAAGTGGCGTTAGTGCCCCCAAATCCTGAACTGTTGCTTAGTGCGTAAGCAATGCTTTTCTTTTGAGCAACACGGGGTACGTAATTACACGTAAATTCTGGACTGGGATCGATGTTATCAAGGTTGACTGTGGGAGGAAGAACTCCGTCACGCATCGCCAGTATTGTGAAAATTGTTTCAACGGCGCCTGCTGCTCCAAGTAAATGCCCAATTGCACCTTTCGTACTTGAGATGTTGATCTCGCTAGCATTTAATTTCTTGAAGCCGTTCCATTCCGCAGTGCTCTCATTATCAACTCCTTCCAACATCAAGCGTCGAATAGCCATATTCTCTGCTGCGTCTCCCTGAGGAGTTGATGTTGCATGAGCATTGATATAATCGATATCAGCAGGTCGAATTCCTGCTTGTCTAATTGCATTCTTCATTGACAACAGAATCCCATCACCACCAGGGGGCGGTGCAGTGATATGATGAGCATCACCAGACAAACCGTACCCCACAATCTCTCCGTAAATTTTTGCACCACGATCCAATGCATGGTTCAATTCTTCAAGCACTACTGCACCAGCGCCCTCGCCCATAACAAATCCATTTCTAGATGCGTCAAATGGGCGCGACGCTGCAGAAGGATTGTCGTTAAACTCTGTGGAAACACTTTTTGCACGAGCAAATCCTGCAAGAGAAAAGGGAGATATACACGCTTCTGATCCACCGGCAACAATCACATCTGCATCGCCAAATCGGATAAATCGTGACGCATCGCCGATCGAATGGAGACCGGTGGTGCATGCTGTTGTAACGGAGTGAATAGGACCCTTAAATCCATACTTCATTGATATATACCCTGCAGCCATGTTTAGAAGAAGTCGAGGGACCATAAGAGGTGAGACTTTTTTGTAGCCCTACAGGAACTTTATGTTAGCTAAAAAATGTGAAGCAAATTAATGATACTTACAAATTGCTCAAACGATAATGCAGACTCATAAGTTGCATCCAAATTACCAATACCCGAGCCTAAACATACACCCTATCGTCAATTAGTGATATAGGCAAGAATCAAGGAAAAGTAGAAGCTTACTGTACGCTCTTTTAGCAAATCTGTATCCGCAACATACTCAGCATCTTGTAATGCTTGTTCACCAACTGATAATGCAAACTGTGAATATCTTCCCATTCTTCTCTCTTCCTAAAACTGACATGAGCATCACAGCCTTCATTGTATCTAATAAATCATACACTTTTTGAAACCCACTCTTGAGGATTCCATTCTCCGTTCTCTATTCCACCTGAACCATCTTTGACAAACCCTGCTACTTTCGTAGGCACAGACTCATATGCTGTATCCGATTGGGTCAAAGTTGATACAATAGCAGACTCTCCATTCAATAATCTGGACCATGTCTGCTTGACACCTATAACCAACTTTAGATTTATATAGTACTTCCCAATTACTACCACTGCTTACCAACTCCAAGAGGCGTAATAAGCCCAATTCCGGTTATAACCACACGCCGCGACATTATTGATCCCGACTTAAAATTTTTTTTATAGATGACAGAAGATCATTGAGGCTGATTGTAGTTCAGCTCGCAAGACATCTATCCGATGCACTTTTTTAGCCGACTCCACATTCGGTCGGAAAGCAAGAGCCAAAATAATTAAAGTTCCGAGTCAATCAATAGGGTAGACAGTTTAGACGATAGGGTTAACTTGATTGAACTGTTGTTTTAGGGCGTCGCAAAAGTTGTCAGAAGCTTCGCGCCGCTTCTCGAACGCGTCAAATCTGTTAAACTCTATTTCAACCAACGTGTTCATCTGATTGTGGAGTATGAATCAGCTTCCTTACACATCTGGAAATTACTCGAACTTGGTTGCTGACTTGCTACATTACGTGCTAGGTCAGCAGAATGAGTGCAAAGCAAGTCTATAAAGATGGCGACTAACCGCTGCCTATTTCCTTCGCATCATCAGCTTTCACTTCGATTCTTTTGATTCGATTTACATATTTCTATTACAACATCGTTTATTATACCTCTAAACGTAACATAACATAACACAATGGCTTCATTTGGTCCCGTCGTTTTTGATATTTTTGACGCTCTTAACAATGAAATGAGTCGCCACTACAATATGAATCGTGGATGCCCTGTTTCCAAGCCAGACGGTGTTTCTAAGGCAGCTTCTACTTCCGCGCCGGCTCCCACAGAGACTCGTGCAGCTCGTGAAGTGGATTTTATTCCTGCTATCGATGTTTTTGAGACTGATAGTCTATTTGCCATTCATGCTTCTTTGCCCGGCGCTTCTCCTAGTTCAGTCACTGTCGATTTTGAGCCTAAGTCCAATGAAGTTATTCTTGCCGGTGAGATCAAGCGCCCTGGGGCGTTTGCCGACAAGGTCGATACAATACGAGTGAGTGAGAGACGCGTTGGTAAATTTGAGCGTCGCATACGTCTAGGCCCCTCTACTAAGATTGTTGCCGACGGTATTGCTGCCAAGTACATCAATGGAGTTCTCGAAGTCACTGTGCCAAAGGTTCCCATGCAACCTCGCAGAAAGATTTCAATTGAGACTGTATCCAATCCGTCCGATGACTGGATAGACGCAGGTTCATCTTCACAGTCAAATTCCGACACTGAAGCTACACCGGAACCAGAGAAGCTTGATTGAGCTTCACAAACGTTTTTGTGTCTACTTTATTGATTGCTTTATAGTAATACTTGGTTATACTTTATTGTGCTGGTTATTGTTTATTTTGAAGGGTAATGAAACGGGCTTTTCGGATAATGGTTGCAGGATCGGTTGGGTCTTTAATGGTTATTCTAAATGATTTTTTTTCAGTTTGTTAATATAAATTATCAACTCAACAAGAAATAGATTTACGTAGAAAATTTTGCGTGCCCATTTTTGTTTGAAAAAGCTTTTTACATTACATATGCACGACGTTTGCCGAGATGTGACTATCTACAATTTATACACAATACCAAATCCTGAAAGAAGCATAAACAATACAAGATACTAAACTTGGTTCAAAACTCCTGAGACATTTCTCCAAAACATAAAGTCAAGCTTTTCCTCAATTTCTTCTTTTGTCAACCATGCGTAATCCACAATTCCACTTCCCTTTTGCGGCGCGAAATTGCCGTTGAATATCCGAGATTTGATGAAAAACATCTAATAAAAATTAGCCCTGCCCAAAGCATATTGGATAATAGTGAATAAATACACACCTTTTCGCCTTCAAACTTAGGATCTGACTCGTATTCGACTTTATGATACAAGGCCGGGTTCTTCGAAACGGTGAATACATTCATATCCTCGCCTCCGTGTTGGAACAAGATACGTTGCGCTGCTTCGTCTAAGCTTTCATCACCTTCAATTTCGCCCGTTGGAAATTCGAATGTGTCGTTATTCTTTTTCACAACCAGATATAAAGTTCTATCTAATTTTCTCTCCAGACTTTTGACGTCGTTTTCTTCATCGGCTTTCGTTGTTCGTGGCTGTGGAACAATCTTTGCGTAGATACGAGCAGCTTCCTCTGTTTCTCTCTGAACTGCACGAGGCGGGAAAACGATCGTTTGTTTATCATTTCTATTACGGTTAAGTAAAACATTGGGATCTTTTGGATCGAGTTTTGGTTGCACAGCCAAATAATCAATCTCTGCCAGTGAACCCTTCGGGTAGTAAAACCAATAAGGGAACGTAAAACTCATACGCTTGTACAATTCCGATTGATACTTGTAATACGCTTTTGCAAACTCCGTTGGCTCGGGTGTGATGATAGGTGGCCGACTTAATATCATTCCCGATAATATCTTGAATGGCTTCTCTGAGCCGCTGCTTTCCACTTTGATAGCATTTTCACTTAACCGAGCTGACGTTGTTGTAAAGTTTCTTCGTAAAACGGCATTTCTTTCCGAAGAGGCTATTCCAATTATTTCGTTAGTTAGAATCACAGCCAACGAAATGCTGATGCATTAGTCGTGTGCACATGAGAGCACATTTTCATTGACCTGACACAAGCTACAAATAAGCAAACTCACCAGCTAAATGGTTGTATTGCAGCCCAATCGGTCTTGATATGTTCCTAGTAGTCATTGTTCTCACAGAATGCGACCCAAACACCGGCAAAGACAGCAAATTGAGCGCGTCTTTGAAAGTCCTAAAAAGCTACTCTATCGAAAAAAATTCGTGGTTTTCGAGCCACACGAGAATTACCTACAACAAACGGAGTGACTATAATGGCTCTTCACGTGACAGTCACGCGCACCCAAGCGAGCACGTTTGCCGGTTGAATGCTTTACAGTGGAAAATAAATGCATTATTTGTTTTTTAAATTAACCAAACAATAAACTCCTATACAATTCTCTATATGACATGCACAGCGCAAACTTCTTTTCGAGTTATTAACCCTTGTAACTTGCCTTTTTTCGTAAGCAACATGTAACGGAGTCCCTTGATATATCGTTAGTTATTTCAGTATTCGAAAGTACAAAGGAAAGGAATGAAAGATGCTCACCATTCTCTGAAACATTGTCGTTACAAGCGAAAGTGAGCTGCGGTATGATAGTGTGAATGGCGTCTGATTGACAATTTGCCTCAAGTCGACAAACATGCCACTAGAGCTCATTGGAACTGCACCGGCTAGTATGCAAGGTGTTGAATGCGAATAGCTCGGAATGCTCTGCGCTTTTTCCAAGGCGTACTTAAGTTCATTCCTAGCAATATAACCTAGTAAAGTAAGATCTTGTGCACTGCTAACCACCGGAAATCCTTTGTAATCATTAGCCATCACAAGGTCGTAGAGTTGGCCAATGTTATAGCCGCTTGATGGCAGAACAACCAATGATTCAGCTCTAGTCATGACTTCATCCACAGTCAAATCTGCAACTGGTGTTCCCTCGTTATTACTTAAGAATGGGTATCCTCTGAATCTAATCCAACTTTCATATATACCGTCCGTGTTGAAAGCGTCTCCAACCCATTTAGAAATCAAAACTGACACCATGATAGGTAAGACATATCCCAAAGCTCCTGTCAATTCAAACATGATAACCACGAGTGACACAGTCAATCTAGTGATTCCACCTAAAGCTGAAGCTGCTCCAACAATAGCATATACTTCAGGAGTAACGCAAGGAACATCTGGCAAACAAGACGATCTAAATAAAAAGTTATCCGGATGACTTAATTGCCACTTTTGCAGCAAAACTCCAAAAGCACGACCGTAGCAAGCACCAATTGTCATAGCTGGCAGCATTATTCCAGAAGGTATATTAGTTCCAAAAGTATATGCCGAGAAGAAAAATCCCAGAAGAGCTACCACTAAAAGTAGTCCGATTGTTTTACCAGAAGCATCTACATCACATAAAAGAGACGAGTCATTTGCACCACATTCCCGGAATAAATGGTTCACAAGTACAATATTCTGTATACGGGCAAACTGATCTGGAAAGTTTACAAGTGCAGTAAAAACGCTTAATATAGCGACCTCAAGAAGAGGATGTTTGAAAGCCCAACTTTTTGGCCGCCATTTGGCAATAGCCATGTTCAATTTGATAAACAGTGCTCCAAGAATACCCTGTAGATCGTCAGTAAATGCCCAAGAGTAATAAAACAAACTTACACCAAATACTCCAAGAAGGACAAAAGGGAGAACTTCAAAATCATGAAACAGTCTATTAGAAGTAACTTGAAAAATTACCAGTTTTCCATTTCTAAAGGGATTTACCAGTTGAATAGCGACAGAAGCAACCATCGCGCAAACAAAACTTTGCCAGAGAGTTTTGTCAGGAAAATAATAAGATACTTGCTAAATTTAAATCGTCAGTATATGTCTTCTGACATCCTGCAAAGAAGTTGGTACCTCAAGACTGTACAAAACTCCACCCACCGGAGCTCCGAATCCTACAGCGATTCCAGCGGCAGCCGCCGCAGAAAATATTTCGCGCTTGCGAGCTTCATTCTTTCTCAAAGAAGGAAATAAACGAACAGCAATATTAGCACAGCAACAGGCAATATGTATTAAAGGTTCTTCTGATCCAAACCACATTCCGGAAGCCGAAGCAAGACACAATGAAAATGTTTTGGTTAACAATGTCCAGAATCCCATAAAACCTTTGATAATGAATCCACCAAGAATTGTTTTAATTTCAGGAATTCCACTATGACTTGCGTATGGAGCAAATGTTAGTACCAGAAAAGCAGCAGCTGAGCCAAATATTACGGCAAATAATATGTGAAAAGTGTAGTTTATAATATAACTTCCAGCGCCTGACGCTAAAAATGCATCACCCCAATAATTCCAGCTATCGCAGGTTGAGACTAGTTATTCGTGAGTCAAGTGTAGCTCGCATTTAAGATAGATTACTCACAGTCATCGCCTAAACAACAAAATTCATGACTTAGATAAAAACCTGATCGACAGTATCCAAGTTTTAAGTCCGCAAGCCAGTTTACAATAATGTCAATCCCAGCTGCAATCAAACCGACAGAAAGACCGGTGACTAACAAGACTAGCCATAACTTTGTTGAATCCGAGACATAACTTTTAATTGTCCCAGCTCTTATTCGCTCTTTTCGATATTCGTTCATCCAATCAATTGTAGACATGTTTTCGTAGCCAACATTATTTCCAAGCATATTCCACTCTGGCATTCCCTTTATAGTTGAAGCACTCTCCATGCTGAATCGGGATACTGGGGTATAGGGACTTCCGGGCTCCGCAGAATGTCCTTGCTGCGTCCCTGGCACTGATAATGAATCCATAAATTGGCTGTCATTGGAGCCGGATTCAGATCGTTCCAAAAACGACGGCGTTCTTTTTTTTGTTTGACTGTCGTTACTATTGAAACTATTTAGAACACCAACACCAGAAAATGCAAAATTAAAAAAATATGCTCATACCTGCTCGACTCGTTCAATGTGGATCGTCCAGACCAAGGGTTAATTGGTGTAGGTTGTTCATATGTAGATAAATCACCAGAAGATGACAGCAAATTGTGTTCGTTGCCATCTATTGAGGAACTCCTTGATGTTGTGGGCGTTGTAATGAAATCATCAAATGACTGCTGGCTAGTCGATGCTGCCGGCGCTGCAGCCATTTTCGGACCTCCCTTGTTTGGCAATTGAGCCGGTTAATATTGTGAAAGTTCAGTTTAAAGCTATCAAAAATCAAAGCAAATAAATTGATATGCTTTAAATTCCAAAAAAACTAATAGCCAAATCGAATTGTAAGTTCTTTCGTGGATTGAGTGAACTGTTTGTCGTCCAAATATAAGAGCCAGATGAGATCTAACCTTATTCAAAAGCAAATGCCCTTAACCGATGCGATTAGGTTACCCTGCTGTTAACCTACAGTTATTTTTCTTGGAATCTGATCGCTATCAATGAATCATTCATAATATACATCAAAAATGGTCCGTTTAACCTTTAGCATATTCATAAGTAGGTTCTAACGATATATAGGCGCCGCGACGAAAATCTCCGGCCGAAATTCTTGCCGCTAGACAAGCTCTTCGAGCTCACACCAACGCACTCAAACTCCAAGCGACGCAAGCAACAATCTCACGGACATTACAAGCAGCTTCCACTTCAAAATCACTATCGACACGAACAGCAGTCTCTGGTGGCAGAATTTCAAAAAAACCTACAAAGAAATCCACTACAGCTGCTAAACGCGGCTCTTTCCTGCAAAAATTACAGAGCTCGTCAAGTTCTTCTGGTAGTGGGAAGAATGGCGTTGTGGTAGGAAACTCTTCAAAACGAAGAGTTTTGATGCCTCAAGTGAAGACTAGTATGGAGTCTATCTTAGCAGAAACGCTAAAAGCTGCTGAAGCGCCGCAAAAGAATAGCTTAGATGGAGTGATCACCTTGTCAAAGTCAGCTCGAAAAAGAAAAAACCGAGCCCAAAAGGAAAAGCTTAGTGGAAACGATTTGAGTGATTTAATGGATGCATTACCTGATGATGAGACTAATGAGCATGAGATGGGAGAAAGTAACGATGCTATGGATGAAGATACCGTGACGCAGAATAAACCAAAGGACATTTATTTATCGACAAAGCGTGATAGACCAGTTTCAAAGAAAACTGGAGAGAAAATTGTTAAGCAGGAAATTGATCGGTTTGGAAAAGTCATGACTGAACAAACATTTAGAGAGAATCCATTTGCTGCATTAAGAGGATTTATCCAGCAGCGTATTTAATGAATGTTAATGAATATAATTGAATAATGCTACACTCTCTTGCTATTTACACCTTTAGAGGTTTATAGAATAAGTATTGCTATTGCAAGGATTTAAATATTTGACACAATTCGTAAAAGCGACGATCTGAAAAGCTCTTACTTATTATCTGTCAATAGTTATTTGAGAAGAATTTAACCGGATTGAACATATACTACCCTAATCCGCAATTCATTTGGCTAATATGCAAATTCGCACAGTATCTGGCTACGATTACTGAATCAAAAAAGAAACTACTGCATATTTTTGTAATTACAAAGTTATTTAAATGAATATAGGTTAGCACACACGCCTTTTGCTACCTATTGATTCACAAAATCATAATCGCGGACTTGAAATCCACGACAAAAATCAAATTTGACAAACTTCCAACAATTTGATACTTTTTTTTTTGGAAAAGTCAACAAAATGCCAAAAAAAATGCAATCTTCAGTAAATAAGTTTGAGTTTTTGAAGGTGCTTTTTGCTTTGAATGCTTAAATATTACAAGACATCGCAGGTGAGAGTAGTCGTTTGTCGCTTTTCGTAAGTGCATTTACAGCTTGGCTTCAACTCTTTCCAAGATCTCCGGGAGAGCGGAACTCTGTATAACGCGTCAGTATAGAAAAAACAACGGAACAGAAAAAAATTAAAAAAAAAGAAAACATACGTCAAGACCATTGAAAAGAATATTGTAAGTCGCAGTGAATAATGGGTACTCAGCAGTCTTACCACGCTTATGCAAAAACTCATAAACTTCCTGGGCAGTAGTAACGCCCTGCGCTTTCTGACCCTTCAAAAGTTCCATTTCGAGTTCAAAAACCGGTCTCTTGGTTTTAATCAGCTCGACGCCTAATTTGTGATTTCTTCCGCCAGCGCAAGAGGTGATCACATCGGCTACACCGCAGGATTCAGAAAATGTAGAGGTTTTACTTTCAGGGAAAAATTCGCGACTGAATTGCGCCATTTCGAGTAATCCTCGACGAATGATTGCTGACTTTGCGTTGTCACCCCATCCCATACCATCAACAAATCCAGAAGCGAGAGCGACAATGTTTTTAAGCGCACCTGCGAGTGAGACACCTGCGAGGTCATCGACGACGTTAACGTGGAAGTACGGTCTGTGGAAAAGAGTCTTGATTGTTTTTTGCGAGATGGTATCTGATGGATCGGGAACTTGGTAGGCAATTGTGGTCTCAGAGAATTTCTCCTGAGCAACTTCAGGTGCGAGA
This sequence comes from Myxozyma neglecta, assembly GCA_030570675.1. NCBI lineage: Eukaryota > Fungi > Ascomycota > Lipomycetes > Lipomycetales > Lipomycetaceae > Myxozyma > Myxozyma neglecta. Next base: position 19,890 of record JAJLWK010000036.1, on the reverse strand, counting down.
TTAGCGCCAGATAATGCACCACAGTAGATTCCTAATTGCTCGGTAATGTAGCTTGAAATCAAAGTAATTGAATCAGCAGAAACTTCGACTCCCTTAATACACGACACTGCACGAACTTTGGGAGAAATCTTTCCCTTAAGTTGAGAGCAAATTCGAGGAAGGAACTGATGAGGGACGTTGAAAATCAAAATGTCAGAGCCCGTGACGCACTCAACAAGATCAGGAACGGCAATGACATTCACAGGGAGTTTGATTCCGGGAAGATACTTGACGTTTTCGTGCTCGGAGTTGATAATTTCAGTGAGCTTCCTATCGCCAACTTGCTCTTCATAGACCCACATGCGAACATCGCGAACAAAGATGGAAGGATTCGCAGCCGTATTCTCACCGGCGATCTTTGCAATTGCACTTCCCCTGTGATAATCGACATTAGTATACAAAAAGCCACCAATCAAGCAAAAAATAAAATCACTTACCAATTACCAGAACCGATCACGGAAACGCGGTATTGAGAAGCCATTGCAGCAGTTGTGTATGACGACAAATAACGACGTAGATCACTATGGAGGTTACTTTGACGTCGGCTAAAATAAAGAGTCTGATTTCTCAACAGAATCAAACACGAGTTCACTATCATAAACCGACAACCCAAAAAAAAGGAAGATTCAAGCTCAGACCAGAAAGTGAATGAAACGACTACTTTCAGCCTGCTTTATCAGTTTTCTTTTGAGAAGAGGAGAAACGGAGCTTTTCTGGGTCCGCTCTTTCGTGCGTAAGCGCTTAAGCGCGCCGCAGCACCGAGTCACAAGCTAACGCCAGAAAAGGGTGTTCTCTGCGCACGTGAGTCTTTACCTCCGTTGGCATTACTGCGTTATCCAATTCTATACTTGACCCTATTTCTTTTTGTTTTATTAAGCTTGCAAGAAGCCAAAGAGAAAAAAATACATACATACAACAGACAATTGAAGCAATACAGACAAATCCCACACGCAATTACAAACCGGCAACGATAACAAAAGATACATAGACAGACAAAACGATATACAAATGAGAAAAAAAAAGGCAATCGTTTGTCCATGAAGACAATAACACGGGTAATCAGAAACTGCAAAGAACAATCCCGTAGAAAATACGCAAAAAAAAGTAAACCTAGTTTTGATCTGTGCCGTCATGAGTGACGTAACAGAAAACTAAAAATCATACAGTGCTCCTATTGACAAGATCTAAAACACAACGAGGAAAGACGTAACAGCATTGCAAAGGTGTGTAAAACCATAAAATCATATAAAAAAGAGACTAGTCACAAGTTTATCATGACCGTAATGAGAAACCCTTCTTCTTCATATTCTTTTCTTCGATGACCGTTGTTCGTTCACGCTCAATCTGAGCAAGTCTGGCTTCTAACTCCTTACGCTCCTTCTCAAGTTGAGCCTTCATCTCGCGATGTCTGGCAAAAAGCTCGTCTTCTGATTTTTTAAGCTTTTGTTCTTTTTCATTGACTTTTTGTTGGAACACCATCTTCATCTCGGCTTCCATCTTCTGTAATCTAGCATTCTGAAGCGAACGCTCTTCCTCCATCTTTGATGATGGGCTAATCTCCTTGAAAACTGACTGATCTTGAGAGACGCCCATAGCGACAAGCTTCTGAGCACGGTAATTCTCGTAAAGAACCTCGTCTGTGAATTCCTTAAGCTCCTCCATGTAGTTGTTCACCAACATCGCACGCAACTTAAGAAAGTCGCAGTGGTTTTCATTGTCAACTTCAACAACGCCCCAAGGATACTTGCGACCTCGGACTTTGCGGCCATCAGCGGTGACAACTTCAGAAGTTGCACCAACAACGGCAAATGGAATTTTAGACATGATAGAGTCCTTTTCGTCAATGGTTTCATCACCGTCCACTTCATAGCGTGGGGTTTCAAAGATAGCAATCTTGTGGTAGTCCAAGTCAGCGCGTATCTAGTCTCTGTTAGTAAATTGGGATACTGAAAAAGATTAATTGGAACATACTCTAGCCTTGAATGCAACAATTTCCTCGTCAGTAAGAATGTCAGACTTTGCAATAACTGGGATCAAGTTCACTTTTTGATGCAATTTTTTCATAACTTCAATATCGATAGCCTTGAGAGAATGGCCAGTAGGCGCAATGAAGTACAGGCAAGCATGGATTCTAGTATCATTGACTCTTGACCGGTTGAACTTGTTCTCTCCTTCAAGGTAAGAATCAAAGCGTTGTTCAATGTTTGTGACAATAGGGCGCCAGGCATCGTCATTGTTGACAAGATCGCCAAATCCAGGAGTATCGACGACGGTGAGACGAAGTTTCACACCGTCTTCTTCAATATCAGCCGAAACAGACTGGACTGCAATGGTCTTGGGAAGAGTTGCAGCAGAGATAGGGCCAGGACGTGGGGGGGCTAAAGGCATGTTGAAAAGAGTGGATACAAGGGTGGATTTACCCAGTCCAGATTCGCCTGCAAAAAAGACAAACGGTCAGCTTAGATCAAAACGTAGACTGCAAGAAAGTAAAACATACCGACAACCATAACATTAAAGTTAAATCCTCTACGAAGAGAACGACGATGATATTGAGCAGGCAAGTTTGAGAAGCCAACCAGCGACGTGATCTTTTTGCGAACAATGGCGGTATTATTTCCATTTGACGCGACTTCAGCTGTCGAAGATGACGATTGCATCGGAATAGACTTGACTGAGTTGGACTTTGCTAGAAGAGGTCCGGTAGTCGAGGAAGTGCTCGAGGCAGTCGCCTGCATCGGATACGCCTCGAGAGCGTCTGGAGGAGTCTGGGGTGCTGCGGTCGAGGGCGACGAAGAGGCCGACGAGGAAGTAGGCTCCATTCTGCAGTATTTCAGGGTAAATGAACGCGAAGTTCAAATAATGAAATAATAAAGAAGAAAAGAATTGAAAAAGAGAGGAAAAAGACGCGTAAAGGATGAGCGTGGTAGAGTAAACAAAGCGCGGAAAAGGAAGAGCGGAGAGAAGCAAAGACGATGGCAACCAAAATGACCGCTGCTAACAACGACGACGGCGACGACGACGGCAGCAAAGACGCGGATTGCCAAAGCGACCGACGCGCGCAGAGGAAAGGGGCTCACTCAAAATAAAGGGGGCTCGTGCCACAAGCCACTGTTTATATTACCGCTCAGCCACGTATGCTCAGCCTCATCAAACCAAACGCGTCTTTTCTTCGCTGTCAGAGAATATTACATATTAACGCTAAACTGTGATTGAAATATATTACATTATACTTTGTATTTCTGGCAATGGTAAATACCATATGTAGCATCTACTTTGTATCCAGCACAACACGCCAACTCTATTTACATTCATCGCGCATCTGCTCCAGACGCGTCCAATCGTCCCCATCTGCCCACATCCTTCTTCCTTTACCCATGACTGACCGGACACTCGTTCGCGCTCTATATTTCCAATCTTTACAGCAAACATCGTCTGCTCCCTGTCGTCCTGGCAACTCCCCCAGATTCGTGTAGCCATCGACAAGCATCTCGCACGCGTTCACTGCCTGGTGCCATTTCTTCTCATCTGTTTCGTCGGCTTCAAACACTGTCAAAGCTAACCGCAGCATCTTTTCATACGCGTCCAACGCGGCCCATGGTCGTTTTCGCCAGATTTCGACTTTGGCTACTATACTCCACAATTCTGGCGTTCGCGTCACCAACTTAGGAACTGTTTCTGTGAACAATCTGATCGCATTTGTCTCAAACGCAGTCAGCCGTTTCTTCTCATTTCCCATCTTGTTTCCATCACTAAAAGTGTCTGAAACTAGAATCTGTGCAAGAATTCGAAGAACTGGAATATCAAGCGCGTCTTCACCCTCCTTATTGGCTCGCAATTCAGCCACTTTAATAGTTGCTCGTAAACACGCTTGCCAGTTCTCCAGTCGCGCTGAAACAATTACCAAATTACTCCACAGACGCCAATCATCAGGGTTCAGTCTGCAGGCTTCCTGTAATGCAGTCATTGCCTCCTTCTCCCGTGTGTTCTCTTTTTCTTGATTTTCCAAGCTAGTTTTTTGACGCTGTTGATCACCCATATGTAAGAATGCCGTTGCCAGATTAGCCCATGCCTTCGAGTCATCTTTATCCATAGATATACATCTTGTAAAACCCTCCGCGGCCACGTCATATCTCTCTGTTTCAAGACCTGCACAGCCGTATAAAAACCACGCATCTCTATTAATCGGATTTTTTCCAAGTGCGTCACGCAAGTGCACGATAGTCTCTGATGGTTTACCATTCTTGAAACAATACTCACCCAGTGAGCGTTTCGCAGAAGCGTATTTGCCAACTTGCCATGCTTTCTCCCAGTACTCAGGTTTTCCTGTCATATCACCCAGGCAAGACCACGCACGCGCTGTGTCTGGATGGTCACCGCTAGCAATGTAGTCTTCAAGCATTTTAATCGCCTCGTCTTTGGAGGATTCGCTCCCAGCCGCTGTGCAAAGCGCAGATTCAATAGGAAGTGAAAGACGCTCATAGATTTCTTGTGCTGAGCGCACCATTCCTAGTGACAAATACTTCTCAGCTAACGTAAGGTCCATCATCCATCGCGGCATCAAAGGGAGAAAGTGAATGAACCGAAGACGTTCATGTGCTGGTGCAGTAGTCGCGGTTTCGCTGTTCAGCCCATGAGCAAACGAAGTAGCAGTAGACGCAACGCCTAATTCCTCGACTAAACTTGCTAATTGCAAAGTACCTCTTTCGACGGTCTTCGCAGAGTGTGACTCGAGAATACTTCGTTCCCATAATGCACGAGAATACAAGGTCCAGTTCACAGAGCCGGCTGGTCCCGAAGCTGAGATCACTCGTGATATATATGCTTGAAGCTGTTCAGTGACTATAGGATCTCGAGACGGCGACGTCACTCGCATTTTATGTTCCATCAAGAGTAGAATGCAACTATCGATATCAGCAAGTGGCGACGGAGCATTCGGATCTTCACTTGCTAGTTCATCTTCCGTAGGTTCATCATTTCCATTCGTTTTCTCTTCACCTTCCTCTTCGCCATTTACAGATGAAAAATGTGGAGTCTCTAATAACAAATCAGAGTTCAAAGGTAACGACACAGGAATAGCCGCCGCTTCTTTGATATCATCTTCAATAGCGGCCACAGTAGCAGCTTGATCGATTCCTTTTCCCTTTCTACTTTTCGCTAGAACAACTAATCCCGTAATCTGTCTTGTTTGAAATTTCGTTCTCAGTGCTTTTACACCAGTAACTTTCATTTGCAATCCAGATAATTTCTTTGCATTCTCAAGAGCCCTTGAAGCACGTGCATCATAATTATATGCTATATCAGCACGCGCTAACTCCATTGAATATTCAGCTGCTTGCAGGTTCTGTTTCTCAAGCTCTTCTTCAGATCCTCCAGTACGAGACGGTAGTGGTGCACTAGCCGTCAAATTTTGAAAAATTTCATCATGAAGTGTTCCAGCTGGCGAAGAAAGAAGTGATTGGTGTACCATTAACGCACGAGCGAGCCATCTCTTATCGTTTCTTCTCGTTGCTTCATCTTCATTCGCATCTGGAGATTGTACAAGGTTACGAAGACACGCAAGTGATAAAAGTAGTAAATACGCTTGCTCTGTATGTTGATACGCAACTTCAGAATCAACCGTTAGTTCCTGAATACAATCTTCCAAGGTCGCAAACTCCAACAGAATCTTCTCAATATCAGAAATCACACTTTTTTGTACTCTTGGTCCAGTATAATTTTGCTGTAAAAAGTAATCAAGTGATGATAGTGCAATTGCTCGTACATGTTCTTTTGTAAGATCTTTAACACTATTTGTAATAGACTCGCTAAAAGTGTCACCTTTGACAAGTGAGAACTTGGCTGTTTGAAATAGCGTCGGTAAATCTGCTAAGCTCATAATTAAATCCTCTTTTTTTGGTTTTTGAATTTTGGGGTATGATGAGAGGTAGTTGAAGCTAAATGCCTTTAATTTGCATTGATCTAGTAGAGATGTATCTTTTTTATAATTTCGCCTGCGGCTTTGGGAACTTCTCACTTCGGCTGGATTGTTGAATTGTGCGTATGAACTCACACTCTTAAACAATAAGCATTGCTATAATTTATTTCCAGTCGTTACGACAAATCTGCTGAACTGTGAATAATTTTTATTTGCTAATAGCTCAGCACACCTAAGCGGCAGACTTGTACGACTTGCTTAACGACACTCATCTTGTATGACGTCACGTCAGCATCTTAAGTTACCATTTGTACGACAAAGGTCAGACTAAGCGAGTGGTAGATAGTCTAACTACAAAGTGTTAAGGTGTGTAGCAGATTTTGATCTGCTTATGTATTGGTTGACTGGCAAACGTCAATGAGCAAAGATAAAAGAGAATGGATGAGGGGAATCGACTCAATATGAAGGATTGAAATTGACTCAAACACAAAAAAGACTAACTAAATAGCAAAAAAAATTCTGCTTTCTTCTGCTCCACTCTTCATTTCCATTCTCTTCCGTTCCTCAAAGCATACAAAATGCACGTTCCTTCTCCCTGTGACGTGCGACAAGTTCTGAACTGACCTTGCGACACAAAAAACAGGGCAATTTAAAAGCATATGTTATTTCTTCTCGGTATTTCTTACTTATATCTGAATTATAGCTACAAACATAAGTTATTGTTGCGTAGCCAAAGCACGCTTTGTGTGTAGTTCTTTACTGAGTCTTGGAAGCAGGAGGAGCAGGAGCAATACCTCTCTTAAGAACATTCTTGACCTTCAACCAGCCGTTCTTGACACCAGCAGGAACAGACGGGTGGGAAATAATTCCATCAGCTCTAACTTCCCAGTTCTTGACCGCCTGGCGAGTGAACGCAGATTGCTCGTAGCGCAGACGAATGAAAGCACCGTAGGCAAGGAAGAGAATCCATGATCCCTTTCGGAACATGATAGCATTGACAGACAAACGCAAAAGTAAAACAAGCTCAAGATTTCCAACCAACGAAGTGAACTTGTCATTGTAGTTGTCAACGAACGACTGGATCTGAGCCGCTGTGCCGGTGTTGGTCGGCTGTCCAAGGGTTGGCAGCAGATTTGTGCGAGTGTAAGTCAAAACATGGAAGAACGAGTAGATGGCAAAAGGAGGAAGAGTAATAAGCATAGGCTTAGACATCAGCCAAAGGATGGCAATGACGAGGTACTGCACATTATCATCGCGGATGATGGTAGTGGTAGTAGGGGTGCTCGCACGATACGATCTGTAAAGAACAATTCCGTAGGTACCGATAACCGAAAGATATGTTTCACGGTACCAAAATCGTGCCCATCGAGTGCCAGGAGCAAAACGGATAGCACTGAGGAAATAGAAAAAGACACCGATGAGAACAAGAACGTGACCAGTGAACCAAGCAAATTGGAGAGTCTGTTCAGGTCAGCATGGAGGCAATTATGAACAAAATAGATTCTAAGTGTTACCTTAGCAAGCTTGATTAAACGAGTAGTCACAGATGGAGGAGCAGCAGCCGAAGCTCCGGTGGGCGGGGCAGTATCAGCAGGGGGAGCCATGGGATCTAACTGCGCACAATCCAATGTTAGTAAATACGAACACAGAGCGACTCAATTGCTTCACTTCCTGTGAACCCATTGAAGCAATTTATCACAAATATACAAATATACATCAAAACCAAATGGCTAATGTTTGATAAAGAACAGCATTAACTTGATACGTTATAGACAAGCGGGGCCACGTAGTAATCAAATCCACTGCATGCTGTGTCTTTAATAAATTCAGAAATAGGAAATAACTCACCACTAAAAGTCCTAATAGTACAGTTCACAAAAGAGCCAAATGCAATGGAAAATTACTGATAGTAGCGCTACAAAGTAGACTTAGTACGGCACAGAACAAATCTAAAATGGAAGAGACGATCAAACCTCTTTGGCTGGCATCACTGCACAAGTATCGTTGTATTTTCTTACTTATGCAGTTAGCTCATCAAATTACATCATCGTAGGTTCAATGTTCAGCCTCCCCACACAGTTCCAGCTATTGCTTACTTCTTCGACCCGCTTCATGATGAGTGAGCGCCAGGTCGCTGTTTGGAGTGTAGATGTCAGCGATCTGTTGGCAGAATCATCCACGGACTATTTTCGGACTTTGAACGCTTTGACGCCTGCTGAGCGCTCTGAGGTAGAGAAATTCCACTTTCGCAAGGATTCTTGCACTCATCTTATATCTATACTTCTTCAGAGAAGTCTGATTAGAAAACTGAATCATGTTTCCTGGAAAGACGCTGCAATTGCTCGCACGAGTACAGGGAGACCGTATGCTTTGTGTGGCGGCGCTTTTGATTATAATGTATCTCACCACGGTTCACGTGTAGTGCTTGCGTACAGAGTAGATGCCGATGTGCTTTCGAAGCAACCAATTGGAATTGACATTGTACATTTACCTTCTGCTGGAATTCCAGAAATTGAAATCTTTTCAGATATATTTGGTCCTGTTGAACGGGCAGCAATATCTGCATCACGGCCAGAGTTACTATATGCATATTGGGCTTTGAAGGAAGCATACACCAAAGCCCTTGGTGTTGGTCTTGTAACTGATCTTAAATCAATTGTTTTCTCTAAAGTGCCTCTATTAGATGGCGAAAACTCTTACTGTAACACAATTGAATGTAGGTTTCGTGGGTCGATTCTGCAATGGCGATTTGAGCTTTTTACGCTTCATGGGGCATTTTTGATGGCTACTGCTACTCCACTAAAAGGCCTGCAAAATCCTAATGAGAAGACACCTATAGAGAATCTTCAAATTTCATCTATCTTATCCTCTACAGACTTTACAATATAATTGCATCTACCAAACTCCTGTTCCACTTAATAAAAAAATGCTATATTGTCCACTCATCCACATAAACACAAATCAACGCATACACTCGTATACATAGCCGCTGCCTACCCTCTATCATTTATCGCCATTTTGATGTTCTTTTGACGCCATAAAAAGAAGAGAGTTTTATCGCAAGTAGCCTAGTTTATTCGTAAACACTAGCCTTTCCTTTTCCCTTCATCCAAACTGTTCCAATTCGCCTAAACATTTTTTGTACTGTAGGTCGCACTTGCGGTCCTGGCTCTCTGTTGAGCAAGTCAACTCCAAGAGGATAAAACGCTTCTGCATGTCTAGCAAAGTCTTCGTCCGAAAATTGAAGATAACCATCCAAAACTTCTACAACAACCGGCCTCCATGCAGAGATATTTCTTTGCTCAGTCTCTTCGTCAAGTATTGTGTATCCTTTGACAATATCGACGCACAGCCTAAGAATTCGTTAGTTTCTTTTCCTTTATAGGAATAAAGTTAATTCAACACTTACGGTATAAGAGCCTCCTCGATACCTGCCTTGTTCTCCACGCGGTCCTGATTCGAATCATGATACATCCTGAGCAAAATATGGATATAAGTGGAGGCAGCATCAGATTCCTGACGAAGAAGATTTGGTGGTTGTTTCATAAATCCTTCTCTCCATAGCTTCATTCTGAGCTCCCGATTCTCATTGAACTTCCGTGCAAATTTGAAGCTTCTCTTGAGTACGCCCATGAGAATAAGTAGCTCCTCTGATGGGATATTGTTATAGACTTCATCGTTTTGCGAGAAAAGTTCTGATACAGTGTTGATTATCAATAGTTGTAGCACACATTTAACAATAATTTGGTTGAATTCATGTTTCTTTTTCGGAGTCACCACAGCTTGCTCTCTGCGTCCAGTTTCGTCAGCAACATCTCTTAGACTTTGACGCCGTTGATGCCCATTTGTGACTGGTGAAGAAGGAGCACTATGTAATCCGAGACGAGCACTATGCTCCTTGTCAAATTGATCCTGTCCACCGTTTTCAGATAGTGAGAGTCCGTTGATCTTCAATCCATTCTTACTCTCACTGTCAGGACCTTCTTTCTCTGAAGGTGGTGTTACTGGAGGTTCAACTCCTTCACCCGTAAATAATTGATAAGCTGTTGTGGTTTCGAATAACTTAACAAAAGCATCCACAATTTTAGACCAATGCTCTTTGCGTAACTTTGTAACATTCTTTGTGATCAAAGTCTGCAAGCAACTGCTTCCAATGCGGGCCAAAGTGTCATTCTCTTGACAAATGCATGTAACAAGTAATTCCAAAAACATATCAATCATTCTTTCTAATTGATCAAAATAATGAGTAAAAAGAGAGATAAGGTTTCGTAAAGCTTGAATCATAGTGGTAGATAGCCAGACAGACATATCCTCGTTGTTGTTAAAGCGAGACATCTCCGAGCGGTTTTTAAGCACGGTGAAAATAGGAAAGAGAAGCTGTCGGCATGCCAGATCCCAAAAGTCAGGAGCGAAATTGCCACCGTGTTCAACCAATGCGTCAAAGAAATAATTCAAAGCACGAGATCTCACTTCCAGATCCTCACCCGTCATAATAACATTGTGGAAAGCAAATAAAATAGGAAACCAAAATTTAACCGAAGGATCCTCGATTGAGGCCTTGGTTGCATGTGCAACAGTCGTAGTACCATCCTGAACCGACCGTTGATATGCAAGCATTTTAGGAATCGAGCTACGGAGAAGCTCAATTGCATGTAAACTGATTTTCTGGAATCTGTAGTTCTTTGCAAGTTCCGTCAGAGCTACCGCTAAATCGGCAAAACTACCTTGTGCCATCACCAAATCAAAATCTTGATCTTCGATCAGCTTTATGTTTTCGTAAGAGAACTGAACAACCGGCTCGTACTCTTCTTTGGCAGCAAAAGTGAACGCTCCAAACATCGTTGACCAACCAGATCTGATCTTGTCTGCGCGAGAAAGAATCATTTGTTGTAAACATCGCAGAACCATATCCTTTGCTGCCGGTGATTTATTATACACCAAGACATGCTCAAAAGGTCTCAAGAAGTCTTTTTGGAATCTGAAATGTGGCAACTCTTCAAACTCTAGGAATCGCATAGATAGCTGTCGCAATGAATCCAATGCAAAGAACACCACCGTAGAATTGAAATGACATCCGGCTTGATTGAATTGCTCTCCCATGATTGCCCAAAGATTTGACCATTCAAACCTAATACGGTCCATGTTGTAGTAACTGACATCTACCATCTTCTGTAATGAAAACATGCGTGGATGGGCGCTCTGACCGGATGAGGCAATCTCCTCTCGAGACACCTCAGTAAGAGCACGCACAAAGTGAACGATGGCATCACCCGATAATCGAGATGACTGGGTAAACACTTTGTCCATTGCAACAACTATCTCACGAGCACTAGCTGCTACGGCTACATCAGGAGAGAATTGTGTAATAGCCATAGCTTGTCTACGAGACATCGTTGTTGAAGCAGAACCTTTTGACCGTTGACTCTCAAAGGATTCGCGGCTATACATGTCAGAATTGGAGTTTTCTCCTTAAAATAATGAGAAACTTACTGTCCAGATTTGGATAACGATAAACCAGGGACAACACCTTCTGAAATTCCAGAACCAAGTAACTGAAATCGTTCGAGCTGGCTGACACAAGTCAAAATATCCTTCCAAGAATCTTTAAGTAGATCACCATCAGAGAGTGCAACATCAAGTAGTATGCCAACTCCCTTGACGTTCTTGAGTCGCATTTCACTCAAATTCTGTAAATTAGTAAATTTCGCAAGTGAAGTGACAAATGAAATCCGCGCGAGCTCAACGTCAAACAGACATGCAATTTTAATAGCAAGCTTCATTCCCTCCAGACATGTATCAATAACATCTGGCTCCTCGGAATCTTGCATGGAAGCAGACAAGCATGCAAGAAGCGACATCCAGACAACTTCAAACATAGGACCTACATGCTCAAAACGAGAGGCGTGGTAAAAGACAACTGCAGGTTCACTTCCGTCCTTACGTTGAGAACGAACCAAGTTCTTGAAAAGTTGCTCAGTCTTGTTTGTCATTTCTTTTGAAGCGGTGAGATACGCTTCACGTTGGAGATCACGTCCGACAGTAAGAAGAACCTGACCAATATTCGCGGCAATGGAAGTAGAGGCAGTAGTAGGAGTCTGTCCTGTCATCAGCACCGCATCATGCTCAGATTTGAGAATAATTTCGTTTTTCTGAATTTCATCGTAAATGTCTGACAAGAATGCTTCGGGCAAATCTTCGTTGTTATTGATACCTCTGTTATTCTTGAAAAATTCGCTCTTGGCCATCCTTTGTTTGACTTGAGGCGAATGTTGGTCAGTATTTAACATGATCACTGAGTACGCCAGAATGTAAGCCGTGTCTGCATTTGCAAATATATGCGGATTTCCAGAAATGTATCGTTCCGCAAACTTCAACATGAAGCGATCAATCTTTTGCGATTCTCCAGGTAGTCTGAACGCTTGCAAAAAGGTACGAAGAGCATCTACAAACTTCATGTCGGTAAAGTCCATGAGATCCACAAAAGCATGCATGATAGCCACGTTTTCGGGATCACCTTCACCTAGGTACTCGCCAATCATAGATTTCGACAGGCCTTCGGTTGTAAGAAGGAAGTGAGCAATATCTTTGGGGTCGCGAGATGCAATGAAGTTGTTCTGGATCAACATCTGAATACCTCGTTTCGGCTTGTAATTGAACTGCTTGATAGCCTCCAAAAGTGCTGTTTTCCTGTGTTTCAAAGACTCAAACTGGCTAGGGTCATCGACAGGAGTAGAGCTTCCATTCGTTCCACCATTATTCAAAGTGACTGTGGAAGTCGATGGACCTTTGCTGGGAGTGATGGCACCCAATTCCTCAGCAATTGAATCTGAGTCTCGCACATCGTCCACTGTGATTCCAGTAACTTCATTAATACCGGTGGTAGCCCAGGTTACTAATGATCTCATTATCTTAACAAGGCAATCTAATGCTTCACGCTTCAAGATGTAATCCAAAGGGATTTGAGATGGAACCTCTGCGGCAGCAGTGGCTTGAATAGTCTGTACTGCGTTGAGCGAAAATGAAGGAGGGATTGAAACACCTCCAGGTCCGACTTGTGAACCAAAAGCTGATGTGGGTGCGGTCTTTTGCAATTCTTGATATTGCTGCAGTTGAAATGCGGTGAGTGTGACAGGTACAATAGAGACGCGTGCAAGATAATCAATCAGATGTTCGTATATATTATCTGTGGCAGTTTTGTCGCAATCAAAGTTAAGATAAATTTCAACTAAAGCCCGTGGGTCTTCCGCAATTTTAGCAAGTCCTCGTAAAAGGTACTGCTTCTGGTGCGCAGTAGATGTTTTCATTTCTAAAATCGGGAAGTAAATTTCAGTCATAAAAACCTCAATTTCCTTCTTCATCTGGCTGCGCATGTTGATAAGCACCATCCAAAAAATATCACATGAAACTTCGAAAATAGCCGGAATGGGATTGGCAGCGTTGCGAGAAAGAGAAAGACATAAGTACTGCTTAATTGCATGAATGAAGAGTGTTTCCTCGGTCGAAGCAGACGATCTGAGGCTAACCTCAGGAGACTGAAAGACTACCATGTGCTGTTTGAGAATAGTGTAAACGAGATGCAATGATAGCAGCTTCGAACGCATAGCATGTGATCGCATGTCTGGCTTGTTATCTGCTGCATCAACGGCTTTGATTGATAATTTGCAAAGTGCACGGAAAACGAGGAATGCATCGCGCACGTAGAGTTCAATCTCAGGCTGTGCTGCAAGTGCAAGCGTAGTGTTATCATCGCCCGAGTCAGCGGCAGTTACAGGTCTATCAGCATCATCGCCAATATCATCAACGTCTTCGTTATTAAGCTTCTGTTCGAGATCAACATCCACCGGAGGGCCTGAAGGAATTTCAACTGCAAGATCGTCCGCAGCTCGCGCCTGAATCTCATTCTTCTTGTCTTTGACGCGCGATTTCACTCTGTCAAAAATAACATTAACCATCTGAGAAAGCGTTGCCTGTGCAAGCGCCTGATTAGCATTTGATTTTGAGAGTATAAAAATATTGTATGTCTGTCTAATGGCCTTTAATAACGCTGCTCCATGAACCACTAGATTGTCGTTGAGCACCGCAGCCATAAGAGCTTTGATAATCTGGAGCTCCACTCTTTCGTCTGTAGATTCGCCAACAAAACAATTGCAAACGACTTCAACTGCCTGATCAATCAATCTTGCGGAACGAGGAGTCGCCAGGGGTACAATCGGATCTGCAACATCTGTTGGAGCCGGTTCAGCAAACTGAGGTTCATCGACAAAATATGAAAAAGAAAAAAGCTTCGCGCATGCATCGAGTGCAAGAACTTGAGTTTCCGCTGAAGTAGAGCCTGGAACACATGCAAGACGTAAGGGTTCAAACAAGACATCTGGTGCCGGAGAGGAAGTCTTTTGTTTGATTTGGTCTAAACCGCGTAAGATAAAATACTAGTGTATAATTAATCTACATACCAGCAGCCGCTTGTAACGCTATTTGTAAGGGGCCTTTGCGTTTTCCATCACGCGAGGCGAGAATTGAGTCAAAGGTCTTTGCAACAAGGACCAAGGAAGGCGCCGAAACAGATACTGTTGATACCACGCTTGGTGCAACACTTGGTGCCAAACTTGGTGCAACACTCGGTGCTTTCTCTGGCTCTGGTGCCTTTTGAGTCTCGGTCTCTGGCTCCACTTTCTGATCTTTCTCTGAAACTATTTGGAATTCTGTCGGTCCTTCTGATTCGGCCTTTTCATTTGTTTCTGACTCTTTTGGCTCGTCAATTGACTCCGTTGGAGTAGTTTCATTCTCGGGCAGGGTTATTTCGGTGGTTTCGGTCGCGTCGGGCTCGATGGCTTTGATCTCGCTGACTGGCTCCCGCGCAACCTCCGCAACCTCCGCAGACTCCATGGGCACTTGGAAACAATTGCAGATCTAGCAATTTCTCAATTAAAGATTCCCAACTAACCCAATTACAATGAGTAAATGTGAACAACGGAACACCGATCTATACACTGAACAATACGATTGAAAACTGCGTCGAACCGAGGATTTTGGTATAGTGCGCAGCCTGCGACGCAGCCGCGACCAAGATAGCACAGCCGCATGAGGCACAGTACAGCCACGCTCTTTATACTGTGTTCTCTACGCGTATGTTAAATGATGCGAGCAATAACTTTCATTTTGTTTAGTGGGATGAGCTACTGTGAACCTAATCCAGTGTTTACAAATATAGTCATGAACGTATACAAAAATTACTGACTGTAGATTAGAAACGACCAGATCTGTATGCATCAAAATCCAGACCAGCTTCTTCGTAATTTACAAACTAAACGGCCATGCCAGTTTCATCTGTGATCTTCTTAACAAGAGCTCTTTTCATGAACTGTTCACGAGCAAGTGTTCTTGTGTACTTCAAAAACACATCAAGTCCAATTCGTTCGCGATCAAGAGCTTTACCCAAAACGTAAATCGTGTCTTCAATTGCAGCGTCATCTGCGACAAGCTCGTAGAGTTGGTTAAACAACACAGCTTCAGCTGAAACTACTTCATCGATATTTACATCCCCGTGCGTGCGAGCTTCCGCGGTACGTTTCTCGGCAAGCGCTATTCGTTCCGTAAGAATCTGCTTGTTTTTAGAACTTGAATCTGATATACGTGCAAGTTCCGAGGTTTCACGAGAAAGATTTGTCTCAGTGCGTGTGAGCATGTCAAGTGTACCGCGCAATTGATCAGCTTGTTTTTGCAAAGTTGGTTGTGCTGCGTCAGCTTTAGCTTGAAGAGCACGTGCGACTTGTTCAAGCAGTTGGGCATGCTCGGGATGCGGTGGCAGAGCAGGAGTGGGAGAAACGCGAGGAGATTCATCAATAATATCGCGTTGAGGATATGCGTGTGATGTATACGTGGGAGGCTGCGGCGACATATGGGAAGGGAGTTGAGACGGTAATTGAGAAGGAACTTGCGACGGTATTTGAGATGGTGCTTGCGGTAAATTCTGTGAAAAAACCTGCGCTGACGGTTGGTAATGTGTCATGTTTGGTGGAAAAACTGGCGATGGTGCATATGCTGTTGGCTGAGGAGGATGCTGAGCTGGAGGTAAATATTGCGAAGGGGCAAATGCATCAGGAAGAGAAGGAGCAGGTGAAGGAGAAATTAAAGGCTGCTGATACGAAGAAAACTCAGGAGGTTGTGAAGGCTGTGAAGGTGCATATGAAGAAGCAGGTTGTTGAGGTTGGGTAGGTGGTTTACCGTAAACTGGAGGCTCTTTTCCAAAGATGTCACAGAGTATAGAACCTAGAGCATATAGCGAACTCTGCTGAGGATTCCAATAAGACAGAAATGGGTGATAAACACGTCCATTTGGATCCACATGATTTCCCGGTCGAATTAGCATGTCATTTGTGGGTGTTACAAACGCAAATGGCGCAACTAGCGGGTATTCGTGTGGTATCCAGATGCAGACCGGAATATTATACACTGCTCCACGAAAGGATGCTGGCAGTGTTCCATGAAAGTTCAGCAACAATTGCGACCGCCCATCTTCACTGGTATGGACACTTGTCCTCGGAGCAAGCGTGCGATAGGATTCTAATAATTGAACAGAGTCCGCATATGTCCTGTCGATGTCACGATACTCCTTGTTCGCTCAATTAGCCCACGCAATTTCTGATTGCGCCAAACATACCTGTAGCAACACTCTGTGTAACCATTCTAGAGTCTGAGGAGGCACTGAATTTGCCATTGGATCACTTTATTGAACTACTGGTATTGGACGAGACCACACAAGTGTAGGTTAGAATGACGTCTACAGTGCGGTGATATCTTCCCCAAATTAAGAGATTCATTAGATAAGGAAGTAAGCAAGGGCCAGATCAAAGACCACGAAGCGCAGCTCGCAGCCGTCCAATACACTAAATAATTCACAGATCTGATATGGTGCACTGATACGGAGTGTTAAATCTAGCTTAAGTCCGACTATTAATTTGTGGCGATTACTGGTTGCCATAGGTTTCATTTCCTGGCTATTCTACTTAGTTGAATACGATCAAACTAATGATCAGTAAGACTGATGAAGCAAATGATTAACGACGAGTAGTTTGAATAATATATGGACAGTAGTATCAATCGGTTTGCGCGAACTGGTATAATGACTTTGGTTTATTTTGATATACCGGTGCACTAAGGTATGCGTCGATACCAGTCAAACTGTACTGTTCATGGCCGACACGATGAGAGCAGCCGATTTTAGTATAAAGTTGATGCTCTGGCTTGTATAATAAGCATCTGTTGAGATACGAAGGCAATATCTTTTTGATGATGATAATCAGCAATGTTAACAATCCTACCGAAACAGTGATTTACTCAAGCTTGCAGTCAAAAATGGAATCTTCTACTTCGTCTGCAACAAACTATTTCTGTACAGTTTTTACATTGACTTACCTACTTCAGCATGTCCCACTCTAATTTCTAGCTTTGATAAGTTTTGAATAATCATATGTGCTTGTGCTTCATCTTGGAAAAAAGTTATTTTAACATGATTATTATTGCCTTTGTTTCTTTGTGACTCAGTTTTGTCTCTGTATTGTGTTTCTGTGTTGCATTTTTATATTTTTTATATCCACAAATAATTACACTATCTATAACAATAATGATCTGTATCACTTCCGGTATATAGACAGATTACCCCCGTGCATTAAATTCATTAAATTCATGTTTTTGTCCAACGCGCGCATGCTCTTAAATCTCCTGATATTAGGCATTGCAGACTGGTACATTGTAACATTACAGGAAATGATGATTATTCAAGGTAGGGGCATCAATTGCAAAGTGTGAAGAAGGAATTTGATTTTGTAGACTGCATTAAAATGTCTCAATCATAGTCTAAATTAATTTGAAGCTAGTATTTGCTAAAGCAGAGTAGTTTTAGTATAAGTTAAATAAAAATGTAATGTTTAAACGGTGAAACGTGCATATTTAAAGCCAGACAGGAAACTAGATTGCATAGTTGTAACACTTCTGCATTGTTAGTGTAGATATTGCTTCACTGCAGTGCATATGTTATAATAAAGACTTAGAAATAATTTTAAATTACTAAATTCAGTAGCGGTGTATGCGACCTGAAGTCTAGCTTTCGCTTTGAAAAGTTCTGGTGCATGCTTTGCAAACTGGAACCATAGTGACCTATAAAAAATAAACTCACTTTAAACCATAACTTTACGCGTGGATATAAACGTAATTTGCGGTGGTCATTTATTTCGTGATGCAAAATGGTATGAATATTATCTAGTCTACAGCTGTAGCTTTGTTTAAAGTGCTTTGTCCGCTCATTTAAAGTGTATCTGTAGTCAGTTGTACACTTTTGATTGAAAATATCTTAATAATGCACAGCAAGCACAGAATTTTCTTCCATTTATATTTAGAAGATTGATAAAAATCTACTTTTTTTTGCGGTTGCATTGCTAATATATTTATTCCACAATTGCTGAGAATCGTTGCCTTCGCCAAAATTCTCAATACTTTATACGATGCTAATTCTCCAATTTTTATGTTAAAGAAGCAACTAGCAACTCTTTCTTTGTGAGATTTGTTTACTGTCTAGTGTTGCAAAAAACAAGCAGCTATACGTGAATTGAATGGAATAGAATATATCTCCGCTAATTGTCAGAGTTGGTATCTTTTTTCTCCCGTGAGAGTAGACTAAACGTGTTTCATGATTCAAGTATACAGTACTTTCAAATAACTAATTTTTTTTAATTTGTAAAAGTAAACTAAATCTGAGTTGGCTATTAAACTTATTAACTGAGCCCTGCAAAAAGATATAAAGTGTTTAAATTATGTTTCGCAACAGATTCTAAATCCAGAGACTACGTAGCTCAAGCGAAAAATCTTATCCCGTCTTTTCCTTCACTATTTATCAGTCATTAAAACTACATACAGACTTCAAACCGTGAACTACTTTTTTTTTTATTTACCTGGTAAATGATTAAAGACAAAGAGAAACAGAATTGGTATTTTGCGTTCAAAGAACTTTGGCGAAACGTCACAAGATGTCGATAATGACAGATTTGGCTTCTGAGCCGCACGTTGCATAAGATCAACATGTATTCAAATTTCTTGTAGAAGTTGCTGTAATGGACTACAGCTTTCGCGAAAAATTCGTGCTTCTGAATTGTATAAGAGCAACTGAATATTATTGTGTTAATTTAAATAAAACTGAAAAATGAAGATTGTGTAAGAAGAATATAGTACATGCCGACAATCTGGATATGCTAAAATCAACTTTTCGCTAAATCTTCTAGAATTTTTTTTCGTAATCACAACACATTTCACTCAATCTTAGACAGGAAAAAAACCAATAAGATAACGACTTGCAATCCATAAAGTTCAGATAATGTAGCATTGCTATTTCCAGCTTTTTTATAGATTAACGAGTTCGCGTGCATCGCTACCATATTTCACTGGAATACCCGATAAATAAGAAAATATCTACAGCATCAGAAAAGATGTTAGCTCTTTTTACATATAGTAGTGCAACAGCACTCAAGCTAGTTATTAGCAAATTAATAAATTTACGTGTATCTCTACCATCTTTCATAGAAATACACTAAAATTTAGCTACAATGGTTAACAGTTGGGGGGGATTTTAAAAATCTATAAATAATAGTGTAGCGCTACTTTAATAATATCTTAAACAAGCTGAATATTAATTACTGTTAGTTCATAATTAAGACGCAAAAAAAGAAAAAAGAAAAGAAAAAGAGAACAAGGTGACGAGAGTATGATATAAATGTAGTATAATTTATGCGAAACACTTAATGTTGATTAATTCTGAATATATTTTACCGCTGATTACATTAAACCACTCGGCCATTCTTCTTTGTTCCTTATCTTTGTTCACTTTGTCGGTTCTACAAGATAGATTTAAGAAGAAATTTTAAGCAGGAAAGTAACGGGAGGGAAGA
>JAJLWK010000035.1:0-41857 GCA_030570675.1 Myxozyma neglecta | reverse complement strand
TATATCCTTTGTAGGTTACGTCTTCATTCGCGTAGCTATATATATACTCTCCTTTCTATTATAATTACAAGGAGATTAACTAGATGCTTTGTAAATGTCATACTTTTAGTGAATACATTTTGATAATAATAATAATAATAATAACAGGGTTTTCGTCAATAGGGTTTTCATAATAATAATTAAGTAGATTTTTTGTTTAACGAGGAAACACCCCAGTAAAGACTAAGAAAAGAATAATATGATTAAGAGATCGGATAAAAAGAATATAAATTAATGATTTGAGGAAATTACCGGTATCTTGATGGAAGTATGCAGTAAATATCACAGGATCTATCTAATAAGTTTAGCCCAACTGTTAGTTTCAATATTTTAACGTAGGTTTTCTGAAAACCCTATTGGCGAAAAAAGTTTACTTACTCACTTTAGAAAAGTCAAGTTAACTTCGAAACTGTAGAAAACGCAATTTGTAAAAATTAAAGCTAGTTTTTACTATTGCGCCAATAATACTTGAACCAATTTACCTTTTTCTTTTCTCAAATGACGTTTCTATTCAAAAACCCAATTTCTATACTGCAATTTATTGTTTAATATTTCTAAAGGGTATGTATATCTCAAGTCTAAAGTGTATGTATATCTCAAGTGATGATCCTTACTACAATAGTTGTACATTTATCAGAACATGAATGGTCGTTGATGTAAAGTAGCAAGATCATCGAGAACTGAATCAAGTGAATGAGAAGCAGAGAGGTTAAATGACGATTATCTATGATAAAGTCGACTGACGTAATGGTCTACTTCACAGCTTCTTCAACCATTTACAGAATTTAAAAATAATATAATGCTCAAGATGCTTTATTGAACGTCAAATTCCCCAAACGCCAGTATAAATGCCAAACAAACTACACAATCAAGACAATAACCAACAAAACAAACAAGACGACGGTCAAAAGCAAAATACAGCAATTTGAAACCCGGTCCTCGTTATTCCGTAAGACGTACTGTATCCGCTTGATCCCCATATCGAGCTTACTCTGTGTCCGATCTACGTGTTCATCTAGGTCTTGGAGTAATTCAGCATGGTCCTGAAGTTCAGTGCCCATGACCTGCGCCTGTTCGCGGAGGTTCGCGACAGTGTGCATTACCGAGTCTAGCTGCTGGTCCTGGTCCGCTATAAGAAGAGCCTGCTGCTCGCGCTCCATTTCAGTGTCGAAGTTAGGTCGTGAACCTGTACGTGACGGTGAAGCGGACGAAGGAGAAGAGATGTCGACGGTGGTAAAGTCATTTCTAGGTTTGCGTCCACGGGTGGCTGCCTCAATCTGCGTTCTTACATGCGCAAGTTCGTCTTCCCTGGCCGCAACAAAGCGTGCTCGTTCATCAACCTGTTCTAACGACAAGCCGTACTGCTCCGGATTCCGCTGCACCGCATCGACTGACTCACGTAGATCCTGTAAAGAGAGATCAAGTTCGTCGAGGATCGACGAGAGTTGTTCGAGTGTTGGTGTAGCTGGGGTTGGGCCTGCCGAGGGAGACGGAGAGAGGAGGGAGTGGATGTAGGATTGGGATTGTGGGCGGAGGAGGGCGAGCTGTGTGTCGACTTCTTTGGCGATGTCGTCGTACGGGTCTGAGTACATTTTTAAAAATAAGCAGTGTTGTAGATATTGTATATGTATGCAGTGTTGTAGATATTAGTAGGTGTATATGGAGTATATTATATGTACTTGCAGTATTTACTCGGTCCAGGTTCAGGTTCAGGTTGGTTAGTTCAGTTTACCGGTTACACCCACTCCCTCCAGAATCATCCCTGATCCATCTCTATCATCATCATCATCATCATCCCTAACACAGAAAACCACCGCCAAAATGGTTCTAGAAGCGACAATGATAATGTATCTCCTTCATTCTATATTAACTGAATAAATATTGACATTAGTAGAATCGACAACTCGGAGTACATGCGCAACGGCGACTTCACGCCAACGCGGTACGAAGCACAGACAGACGCTGTTAACTTGATCTTTTCCGCAAAGACGCAAGCTAATCCAGAAAGTGCTGTTGGCATCATGACAATGGCTGGACGGGCGTATGTGTTCTTTTTTTATTGTTTATGTGCTTTGTTGTGTTTTGTATAGGGAGAAGCTAATGGATTTTTGTCTGGTATAGACCCGAAGTATTGGTCACGCTGACGACGGACTTTGGTAAGATTCTGTCGGCGCTGGTGCGCACAAAAGTGCATTCAACAGCGCATTTAACCACCGCGATCCAAGTCGCTGCTGTACGTCAACTCCTTTGCCTATTATTATACTGAAGCAGTACTAACGAGACAACAGTTGGCGCTTAAACACAGACAAAACAAAGCCCAACGCCAACGCGTGATCGTCTTCGTCGGCAGCCCGGTCACCGACAGCGAGAAAGAACTCATCAAACTTGCCAAAAAAATGAAGAAAAACAATATCGCAGTGGATTTTATAAACTTTGGCGAAGACGCTGAAAACGTTGATAAACTGGAGAAATTCATCGCAAACGTGAAATCAGGGGATAATTCTCATTTAGCAAATATCCCACCTGGTCCACATCTTTTATCGGATGTTATTGTCACCTCGCAGATTCTTACGGATGAAGATGGCGTGTCGCAGGTGCCAGCTGGTGTAGCGGGTGGTGATAATTTCGAGTTTGGCGTTGATCCTAATCTTGATCCGGAACTTGCACTTGCTTTACGTATGTCGTTGGAGGAAGAGCGGCAGAGACAGGAACGGGAGAATAAAGAGAAGGAAAAGGCGGCTGCGTCTACTGCGACAGAGACGATACCTGAGGAGCCGTCAACTGAGGCAGAATCTTCCGATAAACCAGCGGAAAACAAAACAGAAGACAAGAAAGAAGATCGCATGGATACTGATTAATTCTAATGCTATTTCAAATATATATATATATACATTCAACTAATACTAACTAACCCGTCGTACTAAAAACGCTCCTCACGCGTAGTATAATTCGGCCCCGCGCGAATGCGATTAATCCCCCACGTACCCAAAATGCCCAACATGCCAATCCTCCAACCCCTCCAGAGTCCCTCCAGTCCCGTATCCCCGTTATCTTCGTTTGTGAGAATACTCCACATTGTGCCCAGTACGCCGTCGTATTCTCCGACCTCGACTATTGTCTTTTTCACGCCCACGTAGGCTAGTTGTCCGCGTCTGAGCACTGTTTCGAGTGGTAATCTGACAAAGAGTTCGAGTGTAGATGAGCCGAGTGATAGAGCGCTGTACAGCATAGGCGACGTATACTGTTCAATGCCCCACCTACTTCTCAAATAAAACGGTGTTCCAGATCTTATAAGTTTTGGCACAGCAGCAAGTAGCGCTGTAGGAAATAATAACTCTTGCGGACACGTCATGGAGGGTAAACATTGTAACGAGGCAACAACACTCCTCGGTTGTGCGTCTGACGGTGTTAGAATCAACTTTGTGCGCACGATATCTAGTGGCGCGAGAAGTAATGCTGTGATTGTCGTTGCTGTGACTGAGGCTAGTAATGTGACGAGAGGATTTCCGCTGTCGATAACGTCAATTACTGACGGATCAGCGATACCCAGTACAGCCGAAAAACACGCTGAAAGCCAGGAATCCAGCGTCGCGAATGCAAGGTTCTGTACGAACGTGATGTTTGTGCCTTTAAATATCCCCCATGGACCGTCTTTTGTCCATAACGCGCCCATCGCACCTGAAATATGCGGTGAATGAGTATGAATTTGATAAATCTCCGGCACAGGGCTTGCATTATAATTTCGTAAATTCGATCGTGTATTTGCTTTTTTTGCGCGACTCGACGTGCTGGCGGTGGAATCTTCTGATGACGCTGTAGAGTTACTTGCCCGTCTGTGTGTGTTTGTATTTGTTGTATGTGGTTTTTTAACGTCGTCTGAGGGCGTTGAAAAGTAATCTAATTCTTCGTCTTCTTGGTCTTCGTCAATTTCAAAGGTATCGACATCATCAACCCGTCCTCGTCGACCTCTTTCTCTTTTCTTCTTTCCAGACACAGAATTACCGGTCGTTGTAGCAGTAGTAGTAGATGTTGTTGCTGTTGCTGTACTACTACTACTAAAAGAACGAGGCTCTTTAAGATACTTGCCACACTGTAAAACCATCTTTGCAACATCAAAAGGCTGCGCCAAAAAAGTAGACGAATACCTCATCAACACAGCCCCCGTGACCGTCCTGACGACCTCAGTCGTATTTGGAAACTCCAAATAATCAGCATAATCCAAATCTGCTAGTAACGCGTCTGCTTTTAATCCTATTCCCGAGCCATTAGATAAAATAGAAGAAGAAGAAGGAGAATGCGTGGTGTATTTAGATATCGCGAGATCGGGTAGACCGTCGTGGAAGACGAGTTCCGGGCGGTGGTAGTAGGGACGGAGACTACTACTTCCGCTTGAAATCTCTGACGCCATTTGTATATCTTTATCTTATCCTTCCTTGTCTATATCCTTATACCTTATTATCAGACAGGGTATAGTTAGGGAAAGTAGTCGGGAGATCAATGTCAGATGAGATCATTCGAGATCCAATTTTTCTTGCAAAGAAATTACGTCAGAACTTTATTTTGTCCAAACTTTAACTTTAACTTTAACTTCAAAAACAAAGTAGAGAACTCCCAACCCCATTGAATTTTGCCAAAGTTTATTCTGTAAAGGAAAGTGAAATTTATTTACCAACGGGATTTGATCTTTGATTAGTATCATTGTTTACTCCTTTTCTTCTTGAAGGGTAGAGAATAGGCATATCTATATATATATATATAGATAGGGGAAAAAATATGGCAAAGATGCCGAGTTCGTCGTTTACGAAAGAGTCGAAGAAGCGGAAAAGTTCAGAGAAATCGACGACGGCGAGTAGGACATTATCTAAAAGCGTTGACAAGAAAGGAGAATTAAGAGTTGGGAAGAAGGAGGAAAAGAAAGAGAAGGGAAGGAAGAATAAGAAGCGAAAGGTTGAGAGTGAATCTGAATCTGAGTCCGAGTCTGAGTCTGAAAAAGAAGAAGAAGAAGCAAGCGACGATTCTGATGATGAAAAAGATTTGAAACAAGCGGAAAGTGAAGATGAGGCGATTAGTGAAAGTGAATTGAAACAGGACTCTGAGTCTGAGTCTGAAGAAAGAGAAGAAGACGATGAAGAAGACAGTGCAAAGGACAGTGACGACGACGACGACGAAGAAGAAGTAGAGTCAGATGGCGACGAAGAAATCGAAAACATCAACGCCGCCGCCCACGAAAAACAGCCAAAAAGTACTCTATTTTCTTATTTAAAACTAATAATCACACTACTAACTTTACTACAGAAAAGAAAAACCAAGACCCGGCGTCCTTCGCAACAGCAATGACTGCGATCCTCAACTCCCATCTCAAAGCGCACGACCGCAGCGACCCAATCCTCGTGCGGTCTAAAAAAACCGCTAAAGAAATCGAAGACTTGAAACTTGAAGCTAAAGCCAAACGTGCTCTGCGTCTTGAGAAAAAGGGGCTGCTGGATAAAGAGCGGGTTAAAGATGTTATTAGCGGACTGAGAGAGGATCAGGTTGGAAACGCCGATGAGGATCAGGTTAGACGGAACACGGAGCGAGAAAAGATGTTGAAGAAGACTGCGAAGAGGGGCGTGGTCAAGTTGTTTAATACGGTTATCGAGGCGCAGAAAAAGGCTGTTGAAGCTACGACTGTTTAAACATATACATATCGGTTATTAGATGATAGATTTATATATACAACGTCACGTCACATCACAATGCTATTTCTGTAGATAGTTTCTGTAGTAAGTTTTTTTGCAGTAAGAAGAAGTGAGCATTATCGTTTAACGAAATCACGGGCTTGTAAATTTCGTGTCATTTGCGGTAACGCAACGCGGATACCGTCAAGTTCCTTCGTCATAACACACTGACAACCCAACCGCGACCTACCCCCAAATTAAAATCATCCAAAAAGTCATCAAATAAAAGCAGCAACATACGTCTCAGTTAATCCAAAAGCTAAATCAAGCATATCATTCTCATCATCATCTGGTTCAGGTAATAAATCATAATACTCCGGGTCAACGATAATATGGCATGTAGAGCATGCACAAGAGCCACCACATGCGCCTATCAATTAGCCTCATACTATATAATCAAAAGCGCAAAAAAATACCTTCCATATCCAAGTCATACGCCTGCGCTATATCAAGTAAATTATCACCAGCGGCTACTTCAACAGCAACCTGTTCGCCTTCTTTCGTTATAAACGTAACATGAATCCTATACCGCATCAACACCTTCCTCTCTCTAACCATTTCTCAGCAACTTACTCTTCACCGGGAGCAGGAGTACGAATATGTCCGTGCCAATTCACACTTGAATTTGAAAACAACCGCGTTTGCAAAATACGCTGTGAAACTATAGCAGCGGGTCGAGGAATTGCTGACGGTGTAAAGATATGAGGTTTAGATAACCCGATTGTGCGCCGTAAAACGTTCATTCCGGTCTTACTCGCCATTATGCATAATACTTCAATAACAATACACTGTAGACCTTCAACAAAGTAAAACGATATAAAAAGTTGTGAAAAGGTGTAAAAAGACAAGTACCCGAGACTTTGACGGCGCGACCGGAGTTAGTGTGGGGATTTCCAGTAATATTTTTTTATGCTTTTCTTCTTTCGCGCGTAAACTCCTTTAAACTTTTCTCTTCTCTTACAAACAAAGTGAAAAGTGAGGGGTTTGTGTCTCTGCGTTCAGTTGCGAGACGCGTTAAAACGCGTAATATTCTGTTTTGTACTGTGTAATTGAGATTGGAAGTAGGATGACAGAACGAGGAAAATTGGTGTTGTTGGAAGGATTAGATAGAGCGGGAAAAACGACGCAATGTGCATTATTGTGTAAATATCTCAACGCAAAGAATGGTTCTGGATCATGTCGCGTTCAAAAAGTGCCTGGTACTTGTTCCTTTTGCAAATGCACTTGTTTATTATAGTTATTAACAGGCGAAGACCGCTCAACGCAAATAGGCCAAATGATAAATGCTTACTTAGCAAGTAAAACCACTCTCCCGGACGCAGCTATTCACCTTCTTTTTTCTGCCAACAGATGGGAACTGAGGCAAAGTATCTTGACGTCCCTTGCATCAGGCCAAACAGTGATATTAGACAGATACGTACCGTCAGGTGTAGCGTATTCGCTAGCGAAAGAAGTAGACGAGATGTCGTTAGAATGGTGTCTTGCGCCAGAGCGCGGATTACCGAAACCTGATGTCACGGTGTTTTTAGACATTGATCCCGAGAACGCAGCTTCACAAACAGCACGGGAGGACTTTGGACGAGAGAAATACGAAGTATCAGAGTTTCAAGAAAAAGTGCGAAAGTGTTTCAAATTGTTGCTGGGAAATCAAGATGGTGAGCAAGGTGCGTTGAGTATGGGCGTTGTGAGGACCGTGGATGCGTGTAGGGATATCGAGAGTGTAGCGGAGGAGGTGCAGCGTGCTGTAGAGAGTGTGGTGGTGAAGAAGGGCGCGCCTGTTGGTGTTATATAGTGCTTGTCGTTGCTTTTTGTTGTTTTTATCTGATTGTTGGCGTTGTTGCATTTTCAGATTGCGTTTTTCTGATAGATACTTAGTACTTTATATTCTGAAATCCTGCTTCATTGTTGAAATATACAAACATTCAATACCTTGAGTACAGTACTCATAGATCATCTGCACCACTCTCCTCAGCCAAAGACGCAAAAAACATCTCCAACAGAATAAGCCAAAGTCGAGTTAGCGTCCATCTGAATAGCGACATATTTGTTTATACACCGCACTGTCTTTCTTTTCTTTAGATTCGTGGTGAGTTATATAGAATCTAGTTTGGGAAGCGGTTGTGGAGATGGCTGAGAACTGGCTTGTGCTACGTGTTTCATCTTTGTACAGAGTATGTTCATACAACAAAGTACAGAAGATTCGTACAATAAAGTACAAACACATTGGAGCGCAATAGCTTTCTTTTTATTTAGTCATCTCTAAATGTAGTAAATCAGCGACTTAAGTAACATCATTAATAGAGCCTGAATGCAAAAAGTAACCATACATAACCACAAAACATATTTCTCAGACAGAATGAAAGCCTTACTCCTCATTTTCATCGTCGGATGAAAGCGCTGTATTCAGTTCCGGCATTTCAAACTCTTCGTCTTCATCATCTTGACTTTGCTCTTCTTCCTCAGCTGCACCCGTTTCGTGACTCTTAGCTGCTTCGCCTTTTTCAACATCAATCTCCATCTTTTCCTCCTCTTCCTCATCTTTCTCACTCTCAGACGCCGCTGTACGCACAGTAACAGTCGTAGCAATCCTGCCACCAGGCGACAAAGACAACACCATCTCTTGCCCATCATCAGACCTCGCCCTCTTAACAGGCGTCTCCGCCAGTTCCCGCTCCACACTCCCCACCCTCTTCTGCGCGACCCCATTGCCTTTGTCATTTGCTTTCGCACTCGAACTAACCGTAACTTTCGACGCGCTCGGAATCACAATTTTGAAATCAGTAGGGTTTTCGTATTGGTCGCCTTTGACTACTGTAATGCCTTCGTCACTCGTGGCACTACCTTGCGACCGGCGTTTGCTGGATTTAGGAGTGCGGGGTGATGTTAGAGACACGGATTTGCGAGGACGACCGCGTTTGGGTTTGGAAAGCACTGAGATGCTGTCTTTATCAGTCTGTGATTTTTCTCCTTCGCTGCCTTCCTTCTCACTACCCGAATCAGCTACCGCTTTGTCCACATCCTCATCCCCATCTTCACTTTCATTCTCTATTTCATCTTTCTTTGCAGCTAACGCAGCAAATAATTTCAAAGTCTCCAGAGACGCGGTAGCTTCAATTTCTTCTTTCCTCTTTGCCATCGGTGGAAATCTAGGATGCAATAACGCGCCCAAGTACTCGTTATCTGCTAATTTCCTTGATACCATAGGTAAAACACTCCACTGCACTGCATTTCCTGGCTGCAAAACAGACAAAATAAGTAATCTCTCCTCCTCATAGTTACACTGATCAAGTTGAAGTAGCACAAAGCGATCGATACTAGACCTAGTAGTAGCAGGCAGATCAGGCATAGTTTTCACCACCGCGTGCAGTAATTTAATAACCGGTGATCTTAATTCCGGTGGAGGCGAACTTATAAACGCTGTGGGGTGACTGACAAAATCTGGTAATGTGGATGCTTCGTAAATGGGCGTTAGACTAGATAGTGCTAGGTTGATTATGTGGGTGAGTTCAGATGTAAAGTCTTCGGGAACGATGCGCATTAGAGTGATGAAGTTCGCGACAAAGTCAAAGACTGGGATTGCAAATGTACTATATGGTATTAGCAACTATTAAAGAATAGTAATAAGAAAAAGTAATAATACCTGTTAGGGATGAGCTGTACAGACTGTAAATGTGACAATACTTTCTCAGTAAATGGTAAAATGCTTTGTCCAACAGTATGAGCAGTCGTGCTAAGCAAATTATACACATTACAATGCACAACCGGTAAAATTGATAAAATAAAGTCTCTCTCGCTTCTCTCGGCTGTA
This sequence comes from Myxozyma neglecta, assembly GCA_030570675.1. NCBI lineage: Eukaryota > Fungi > Ascomycota > Lipomycetes > Lipomycetales > Lipomycetaceae > Myxozyma > Myxozyma neglecta. The sequence goes on along the minus strand of JAJLWK010000035.1, from coordinate 32,293 downwards.
CTCTTAAATTCAATAGTATCAGACTCAAAGTCAAGTAACCGTTCTGCAAGATTGACGATCTTCGCAACCGGAACTTGAACTCGTGTCTTGGTTTCTAAGGTAAGCATAGTCTGCAGTAATCTCAACAACATCTCTAATCGCAAAACACTAGAATACGTATCCGCAGTAGGCACCGATAAATCCCATCCTTTCGCCGCATCAGTATACGGTTTCTCAACCTCAACGCAAGCAAAAATCTCAGTAATAGCTTTATGCGCTTCCGCAATAACGTTTAAGCACGCAATCTGCCATTCGCGAAGTTGGTTTTTTGGCGCGGCGTAGTACGCTGAAGCGTATAATTTGCGACACCATTCTTCAGTTTCAGAATCGACGGGGCATGAGTTCCATGCACATGAGTTCAACGTTGGGTAAATCACATTGTTTAAAAGTTTTGTCATGAATGGACGAAATGTTGTTGGGTAGTTGCGGAGAAGGTCAAATAGAGCTGGTAACGCAATTTTTAATGCGGATTTTGAGACGTAGCCTAATGCAGGTGATGCTAAAGAAAGTAGAGAAGATGCGTAGGCTGGGATGTAGGGAGTTGCGATTTCACGAATTAGAGTCGGTTTGTCTTTAACTCGAGTCAAAATTGTCTTTATAGCATTAATTGTCGCTGCTTTGTTCTGCAGAGTATCTGTTCGTTTCTATATCTCAATTAGCACCTTGCAAGTATCCAAATCAAGTACACCAACCTCTAAATTAGACACCAATAACTTCATCCAAACAAGTCCATGACTACCCATAGACTCCCAATCCACACTAACAATAGCGGCAACCAACTCTGCACCAGACTGTCTAACATCACTTTTCGAAGACTGTAATAAACTCGACAATCGAACTCGCACTCGATGAAGTATCTTTGGATCGGATTTATTTATTATTACAGGCGAACTCAAACATATCGCAGCAGAGCCAGCGCGAAGAAGTAATTGTGCTTCATTTTCGGGAGCAAGAACTGTCGATAAACAAGTCCTCAACTGCGACGTATACACATTCGCAGCCATTCTCCGTTCTTACTTTATTATCGTTTTTAAATACTTCTAAGTAAACAATTGCCTTGAAATTTTAACTCTCTTTTTCAATGTAAGGTTTATATCACGTGAAAGGGGTAATTGACTGAAAAACAGGGTTGAAAGCATGACCAGGTATACGCAATTATCGGTACAGGAACTGCGCTTCGCAGCGAGCGAGCGGCGGGCGAGAAAAAAAAAACTAGTATACAATAGTAAGCTTTTAAAGTATACAAGCGTAATAAGTGCTTGCATTGTCCGTACGTATCGCGTTTAAGAGTATTATTTTTGTGTTTTTCTGCAATTATGGCTCTTCCGGTTACTGTGTATGTGTTTTTTTGCTGGTTTGAAGTGTGGTGATTGAGTGTGTGCTGATAGTTTACAGGATTCCTGAGCTCACTACTCCCGTGCACTCTGCTGTTATTGACTCTGGTGTACGTAGCTTTGATTTGAAGACCAATTCATAGGTATTGATTGAATTCTGCTAGGTTCTCTTAAATTTGAGTAAACACACTTCGAATGCCTTCCCCGCGACCGTCTGCGGTCTGATCCTCGGTCTCGACACCGACTCTGTTCTCCAAATCACCCACGCGTTTCCCTTCCCCGCCGACAACGGCAACGATGAAACCGCAAATCCGCGATCAAAGCTCAACATCAGATACCAGACAGAGATGATCCAGCTCCTGAAAGAAGTCAACATTGAAGCCAACCCCGTCGGATTCTACATCTCTTCCTACCTCGGAGGCTTCTTCACTCAGTCGCTTGTTGATACCCTTCTCAGCTACCACGCCAGCAACCCCAACTCCATCGTGCTTGTTCACGACGTCACAAAATCCTCTCAGGGAAGTCTTTCATTGAAGGCCTACCGTCTGTCAGAGACCTTCTTAGCCACAAGCAAAGCCTCAGGCGGTAAATTCACAAGCGACGCCATTTTCAAAAACAACCTCACCTACCTCGACATCTTAGAAGAACTCCCCTTGTCTGTCAAAAACTCACATCTTGCTACTTCGTTGCTGCATTACTTGGACTCACCTTCGTTTGTTAAGAAAGACGATCCTAGCACTTTTATCTCGTCATCAGCTTTGTCGCCGAACTTTGACTCGCTGGAGTTGTCTATTGATCCTTATTTGGAGAAGAATGTCGAGCTTCTAATTGACTCCGTTGATGAGCAGAGCACTTTCAACCATTACCAAAGAGTTCTTGCCAGAGAGCAAGCTAAGATCCAGCAATGGATCCAGAAGACTGTGAGACAAAAACCATACTTTATAGTTTTAAATCGACACTAACAATCGTATAGCGCGCCGAAAACATTATCAGAGAAAATTCAAAACTTCCTCCTATCTCCGAGGACGACTGGCAAAAATACTTCAAACTCCCCGCTGAGCCATCGCGTCTCGACACTCTTCTCGTCCCTGCACAGATTAACCAATACTGCAATCAAATCGAGGAATACGGCTCTGTTGCTTCCGCAAAGATGTTTGCTATTCAAAATGGTCTTGACGTGAGCAAATAAACATTTGTAGAAATCGTTTAGATGGAGAAATAATGAGAGAAAGAAGAAAAAAGAAGGCAAAATGAGCAATAACGGAAACAAGCAAGAAGCATTTTTTTTCTTGGTTTGAAGAGTTGTATAGGTATTTCTTTTCTTTTTTGTTTTATTTTTTATCGTTTTTGATGCTCATAGTGGGTTTATTTAGTTCTGTAAATGTATTGTGTTTGTTTTTTTTGATAATGTTGCAGGTTTGTGTTTCTTTTATGTTCATTGAGGTTTAAAAGCTGCTTTGTTTGTTTTTTATCGTCTATATATACTGAATATAGTATTAGATTACTTATTTGGAATGTGGTTTCTGTACTTGTACTTGTGGCTTCTGCTGAAAGGTATCAAAGTTGTAGTTGCAGATATTCCTGTCCTAATGTCTGAAGTAAAGTTGAAAATCAAGGGTTTGGTGTTTATAGTAACTAGGCATAATACTGGTTTGATACAATACTGAAATTGAATTGTCATAATAGTCCACAATGTCACGTAAAGTATTGCTAGAAAGATTACCGCCATTTTTGGCTATAGCAGCTGGAGTTTATACCGGTTAGTATAATGGTCTTTAACGCTTTTTGAAGTCATTATGGCTAACAGGTTTTCTGCAGGTTATCAGTTCTTTGATCCGGTGTTCAGGTACTAAGTTTAACTTAATAACGGAACAGTTTACTAATACGACAATAGAGAAGAGCGGGATAGACTTATTGAAGAAGGTGTTTTGGTTATGCCAGAGGAAGTAGGAAATCAACCAGCAGGCGCAACAGTAACTGGAGATGTCCCATTATCAAGTATACCCGGCATGCCGTCAAATACAATACAAATCAACCCATTCGAGCCATTAATACTTAAACCGCGACCGAATAAGTCGATTTGGTATTTTTTTTTGCATCCGGGACAGTTGTTTGAGTCAAGACCTTTGGAGGTGGATCATCTAAAGATCTCGACTAAGCCTTCTGAGGAGGTGAAGAAAGATTGAGTATAGGAGGTTAAAGGGTTCTTGCCATGAGCAATTGTATATAGTGAATTTGCATGATTTACGTATTTTTATTTAATAATTGTGTATTATCGAACGGAATCTTTTTTGCGTGAATGTGAATGTGAATGTGAATGTGAATGTCGAGATCGATGAGTATTTTCCTGCAATTCTCTCATATATTTATGAGCCCTGTCCATTTTTCTACCATGATGTGGACAAAGCCAACATGAGACCATGATTGATTTTTCAACCACTATTCCTGCATCATCAGGTTCAGAATATCTAAATACCGCCTGTCTTTTCTCTAAACTAGATCTATGATGTTTATGATCCATTTCATGCCGTGTATACGCTGTATCAGAATTCGGCTTATACTTGCGATCCTGTATGCGACAGCCTACTTCTGCACAGATCCCACGTTCTCCACCTTTATTGTCCTCGTATTCACGTAATGTTCGCCATCGTAATCCTACAGCTCCAGATCTATATCGAGAAAGGTCTACTATAGGAAAATCTTTGATGAGTTTTGAGGAATACTTTTGAGCGATTTCACGGCCGTACTCTGCCGCTTTAGCAACACGATCGCTAATATCAATTTCTTCATTTTTGTTCAAATTATTTGGAGTTCGCTCATTCGTTGGATCATCCCAGACTAATCTATGTTCCTGTTCAAGCAAGTCGCGCTCTGTAACAATTGGAACTACCTTCTCAGCAGCTTCATCATGATCTCTTTTCCGAATAAGTCGATTCTCTTTAGTTTTTGAGCCTTTTCGGCCAGATTCCGACCTTGAGCTCACGATCATTATAACCACATAATAAGCGCTTCTTTCTAAAATGCACTCTGTGATGACTGAAGACAATTAACCAGCATATTGGGTAAACCCTAATACATTACGCGGCTATGAAGGTTCGTTCGTCATTGTCGACAGATGTGTCTGGTTTTGAGCTTCTCCGCTGGGATTCGAGTTAATTGAATAATAACATTTATTGCTGTATTAGACTGTACTTGTAATTAGCTGTTTCCGGGTTTGTGTTTGTTGCAATGAGTGCGTGCGAGTTCCCCACAAAGTATAGCATACGGCTAACAATCGATCTTTACACGAGCAGATAAGGAGATCCAGCGCGGACTCAACGACCGTCTGTACGAGAAACGCAAAGCGGCGGCTCTTGAGCTTGAAAAGACGATCCGGCAATGTGTTGAAGACAACGACGACGCCAAAATAAGGTCAATTGTCGACCAATTGTGCCATGACTTTGCATACGCCGTGCACCAGCCCAACGCGCGTAATGGTGGTCTCATCGGTCTTGCTGCGTCTGCAATTGCTCTGGGACCGCATGTTGCTGAGTATTTAGAGGACATTATTCCACCTGTATTGGCGTGCTTTGGTGATCAGGATGCAAGAGTGCGGTACTATGCCTGTGAGAGTATGTACAATATTGCAAAGGTAGCCAAAGGCGAGATTCTACTCTATTTCAACGAAATATTCGACGCATTATGTCGTCTTGCAGCTGATTCTGAACTGACGGTCAAAAACGGAGCGGATCTACTTGACCGCCTTATTAAAGACATCGTAGCCGAAAAAGCAGCTACATATGTGTCAGTCATACACACTGTCCCTGAGGCTCCACCTCCAGATCCAGCAGACGAAGAGACTGATCCTTCAAAACCTGTATTGGCACACGAACCTGCGCAAGATCCAAAGGGCGAGCCCGCATTCAAACTTTCGCGCTTTATACCTCTTCTGACTGATCGCATTTACGTTATAAATCCATTCACTCGCATGTTTTTGGTTTCATGGATTACATTACTCGATTCAATACCCGATTTAGAGCTGGTTTCTTATTTACAAGATATCATTGGAGGTTTACTGAATTTCTTAAGTGATGCCAATATTGACGTTAGGGTCGCTACCCAGGGCGCTCTTGATGGGTTTTTACACGAAATCAAGCGGGTAGCCGAACTAAAACGAACTGTCAATGAAGTTAAAGCTCAAAGAGCCGCAAAAGCTGCTTTAGAAGCGTCTGCTATAGCTGCTGATAATGCTGCAGCTATTCTTGATGAAAAGGGACCAGTGGGAGATGCGGAGAAAACAGAGGCAACAGACCCCTCTGTGAAAATAACTAAAACAGGAGAAAGTGGTGACGATGAGGATGCTAATTCGATTGTTGAGGAAGATTTTGTGACAGCAACTGGAGTGCCGGTTAGTCTAAATTCAGAACCTAAACCAGCGGTACATCTCCCAAGTGCTCACTATGAAGACAGAGAAGGTTCCCCGTCTGCATTTAATGTTGCTTCCGCTATTGCTGATGGTATTTATCTTCCTGGCCAAGATGTCAAGATAGATTACGCAAAGGTCATTGAGATTCTATTATCGTATCTTGATTCAACAGAACATGAAATTCAGTTAACTGTTCTTAAATGGATTGAGAGCTTCTTTGAAATCTCACCAGAAGATTTATTACCATTTGTTCCACGTTTCTTATCTGTACTTCTTCCAACGATGGCCCATGATAATGAACAATTACGAAAATCGGCTGAAAGTGTCAATAACGAACTTATGCAACTTATTATGTCACTCCCCGACGGCGATTCTGAGACTCAAATGAAACGTGAAGCAGAAGAACAGTCTTTACCGCCTACACCAAGTCTGCGGCCCACAAGACAAGGATTCGGTGTTCGAGGCATTTCACCTGCTGCTAGTCGAAGTTTGTCTCCACAACCGACTGCTGGGCGACGGTCGCTTTCACGAGAGAGAGTATTCAGAGGAGATGATGAGAGTATAATTAGTAAATTTACTGGTACAACTCTTGGCAGTACAAAATCACAACCACCATCTGCTTTGACTTCGCCAACGATCGGAGTCACTGATGCTTCTGCGCATGCAACTACAGAAAACGGGGGTCCTGATTTATCTCATTTTGAGTTTCTACTGGATTACTCTGCAACCGTTAATGCCTTGACTCTTCACTTTTTGAACGAAAGAGAAGAGACTAGAGTTGCTGCATTGGACTGGCTAATCATGCTCCGTCGAAAAGCACCAAAGCAAATACTCGCGATTAACGATGGAACATTCCCTGCTTTATTAAAGACCTTGTCTGATTCAAGTGATGCCGTTGTGACTAAAGATCTTCAGTTGCTAGCGCAGATTTCCTATAATTCAGATGACGATTATTTTTCTTCATTTATGCTAAACTTACTGTCGCTGTTTAGTACTGATCGGAAGTTATTGGAGACTAGAGGAAATTTGATTATTCGTCAGTTATGCGTTAGTCTTAATCCTGAGCGAATTTACAGAACTCTTGCAGAAATTTTGGAGAAAGAAGACGACGTTGAGTTTGCAAGTATCATGATCCAAAATTTAAATAACAATCTTATCACTGCGCCAGAATTACAAGGATTACGACAGAGGCTACGAAATCTTGAAACCAAAGAAGGAATCAATTTCTTTGTGTCGTTGTTCAGATCGTGGTGTCATAACGCTGTTGCAGCGTTTTCGCTTTGTTTATTAGCACAGGCTTATGAACAAGCATTTCATTTATTGCAGATTTTTGCAGACTTGGAGATAACAGTTAGTTTGTTGATTCAGGTTGATAAGCTTATTCAACTACTGGAGTCTCCTGTGTTTACATGTGAGTAATTCATTATAAATAATGCGAAGAAGATACTGACAACTTTCTAGATTTACGTCTGCAGTTATTGGAACCAGAGAAATATCCGTTCTTGTACCGGTGTCTCTATGGCTTACTGATGCTTCTTCCACAATCATCGGCGTTTGCGACTCTCCGTAATAGATTAAACTCAGTCAGTGCTATTGGATACTTACACATTGTTCCACCAGTAATGTCCTCCTCCGGTGTGATAAACCCCGCAACATCAGGAAAACAGCCAGTTTTTAATCGTTTCAAAGGCCGTATTGACGAAGCACGATGGAATGATTTACTTGATAAATTCCGTACTGTACAAACAAGACATGAACGGCTCCGTCGACAGGTTCAAGCACCCAATCACGTCAATGGCTTAGGATTATCAGGATTAGATATCTCAACTGGTTCAAACCGTCATCATGGAGGTTCAAATCACAATACTTCTGTTCCCGAGCCATCTCAATCACAACCTCTTCATCATCATCGAACTGCGTTATCGTTCATGTCGGGAGGAAGTCGAGCGTTTACTAACAGTAATGGTAATAATGGAGCGGCGAATTCGAGTGGAGGTGGGAATATGGGTCATTCCAGTAAAGAATCGAGGATTTTTAGATCTAATCGCAGACCTTAATGGTGTTTTTATAGTTTTACTTTTTCTTATTTTGTGACTATTTTTGTATTTGTTTATTTGGATTTTTTAAGTGTCTTTATATGGTTCTCAATTTTATTTCTACAAGAATTTGTTTGTTACCGGATCCTATATATTATGCACTTTTCGTAGATGCGCTTAAAGAAACTCTTCCTTACACATGTAGTGGCACGAGGTTTCATCTTGTTTCAGAAGAGAGTCGGATATAAGCTGAGCGCGTCGAGACTTCTTCCTTTGGTACTTTAACTTTTGTTCCAAAATATTCCTCACTGAACAGAGATTGAGTATTTGCTATTATAGAAAGGATTTACATATGTAGTAGTACTTCCTCATCTTTCGGACACCTAACCCGAAGATCCCAGTTGGAAAACTCTAATTGTGCAATTAACATCAAAATTAGAAATAAAATGATTTTGAAGAGCTACACGTATTGGAAGCTTGTAATTCATTTGCCTCAAAAGATTTTTGAAGGCTAAAGTTGGTGGCCATGTGGCCAGCCAAAGGGAATTATGGAGCAAAATTGGAGTATGGTCATCTAGGTAGTACTTTGCGTACTTCATCTAATTCTTACGATGAGGATCCCTGGATATTTCCACGACTTCAAGATCATGGTACGCAGCCAAGTGCTTGGTTATTTGTGCTTTATGAGCTATAGTGTGCTAAATAGTTAATTTTAGGTCCGAGGTATAGGGCTACAAAATATCAAAAAATTTACGAAGATGCTTCCCGTTCGAGTGTTGAAGACACTGACAAAATGTACCTCGACTACGCTCGTCGACAATTGGTAATGAATGCCTAGGTTATTTTTTGAAGCACGCTCTAACATAAGTTAGAATCAAATGGTGCCCGACTCTTCGATACCCAGTGAAATTCTTAGCTCGGCTTTACGAGAAGACAAACAAACGAAACTACGATCTGATGGTTTAATTGATTCCATACAAACACGGTTAATAGATTTTGGATATCTGCGAGATTTTCCACTTGCTAAACGAAGGAAATGTATAGCTTTTGTTGGGGGAAATAACTCAAATATTTTGCATGTCGCAGAATTGGTGGAAGAGGAATTTAGATTAGATGGATTTGACAACGAAGGTCTTCAAATTCCGGTGATGAAAAATAATAGAACGAGCATAACTATCACGGAAAGGATTTTGGGGATTAAGTTTGCTGGATCAGAATACACTGAAAGCTCCAGGCCACTAATAGCTGTCCGAACACATTCTGGTATATATTTCTATCGACCAGGTACGATCCGCGCAGAATTTTCACGAGAGAGATCAATGACTTTGGATTTCATATCAAGTTTAGAAAGCTCTGAAGTTGCGTTGTTTTCTGATGTCTGCTTTAATCCGTGGTATTGGAGACAATTTGCCGTCGTTGATACGTACGGTAATGTCCAAGTTCAAGGGTTTCATGCGAAGTTAGGAGTTATTGATACTCGGCGGTATTCATTGACAAATAATGAGAGCTTTGGAAAGTTTACTTTGATGTGGGGCGCTACATTGAACGATTTACTGGTGTCAAGTAGTAAAGCTGTTTATTTGTTGAATCTGAAAACAGGATTCAATGCTTCTTCATTAATATACGTTCCAAGAATGGCTACAGCAATTATTGAAATAATCAAAGTCCCCGACAAGATATATGAGGTTTTGATTCTTACTACGCATGAACTGATCTGGATGGATCTGAGAAATTTTCCAAAAGAGTTGTTGGCTTGGAAACATTACCGTGATTCAGATTCAACTTTACGATGTTCAAGCTTTGTGACTGACGATGGTAGGTTTGGTGTTCTTACTTTTATATTAGCACTGATTCTAACAATACTAGATACTTTTGGACTACTTTATTCTTCTGAAAATCCTCTAATTACGTGTTTTCGATTTGGATATCGTGACGACTTACCATTTTCCATTGCAGATCCGTACATTCTCTCCGTCAACTCCGGACCGCGAATATTAGATTTTGTTCCAATACCAGTGAGACTCTCAGAGCAGTCTGATCTTGATATCGATATAGTCGAAACGAGATTTTTCACTGCATTTCAATTAGCATTGGATTTCAGTTTTACGCAACGAATTTTCTGTACGGATACAATCAAATCTCTTGATTCAGTTGCTTTAGCTCTCTGGGTTGAGGTAGAAGCCAACTCTAATGGTCAATTGGAAGATGAGAAAAACTCGGGAGTCACTATATTACCTCGAATTGCCAATCTGAATCTTCTTTACCAAAAGGTTTTCCCTGAACACGACGAGACACTGATAACGTTTGAAAACCTGGAAAGTTATCACAAGATTCAAAATCAAATGTTAAAGGCATTAAGTAACTCGACATCAAAAACACAAGAGACAAGAAGTCTATATGAATTGGCTCAATGCCCTGGCATTGTCGATGATTTATCTGAGTTTTCTGATTCCTTGCAGCTCATAAGCGATCAACTATATGGTGCGGGATACGAAGTAATTAATATAGATTTAGAGAACGTGCCATGCATAGCTACACCTAGTTTGGATATCGCAAGTATATATGATCGACTGCTTACAATTTGGGTTCGTTCACTACCGCAATCATCAAAGATCGTATTCAGAGAAGACGAGAACGGGAACTTATACGAAGACGGAATAATTCGGCCTGTTCCCGCGAGAACCAGACTTCGAAGAGAACAGATAGCGCGAAGTATTGCTCAAGAGTTGGCAATGGATTCAATAGTGATAACTCGCAAAATAGAAGAGTCATCAAATGCAAAAAGATTGGATATAAAGAGTGCGGAGCATGCATTGGGGGAGCTAAGGAAGCTTGTGAATTTCAACGATAGAACAAAAAAGAGGAGTAATTCTCATAAATTGGCATTGGAGTGGGATATTGGAACAGAAGATGATAATGATGATATAAACTTTGATGATTAATAATTGTATTATAATGTAACTTAGTATTGTCGATACTGCACTATAGATTATAGTGAATGCAAATGATAACGTAAATTCTAGCGGCTAGGATGAGAATCTGCTTCATCTTTCAAGTATGTAATAGCTTTCTAGATTGATAATATTAGACTCAAATTCATCATTCTAAAATTCAACTTACAGCCAATGCTTCGGGACTGATTCCATTATCACATAGTCGCACACTTGTTTCAATCGTTTCTTTATCAATTCCTGAATGCAAAAGCAACGATATCTCATATAGTTTATGAATTAGTGTATCCTCGTTCATTGGGGAATCATCGGTATCCATTGTATCTGTGCTCGATCGATTTGGCATCGTGATTATAATAGTATCACGAAGTAGCTAGCATTCAGAGAAGTTACCGGTGAAGCTTATGTAGAGATCGCATGATGCGGAGTTGTGTTGGGGCGCTTATCGTGGAAGACTGCAGATTTGGTATTAATTAAGGAGCTATTTCCTCGAAGATTTAGAAACGCGTTACTCTCGCGTGATCAGGTTTGAAACTCCCAACGCGTCTACAGGCCAACTTCGGCATCGTAGGATGTAATTCCCAGGCGTAGATGACTACAAAGTCTGGAATAATTCGAGAAATTGGTTATGCACACAGTCCGGCATACACGGAACTCTGTGATTTATTACCTTCAAATATAGGTCGTGCCTCAGTTGTCGAGGAACTAATTAGCGGATATGAGTTAAAAACATATACAGAGATAATCCCTCCTGCTTTTGCATCAAAAGATCAATTGATTGCATACCATGACAAGAATTTCATATCATATTTACTGGACGAACATGTGGAAATAGACAGCGATAGTACTGATGAAGACGCATCTGAGAGCGATACCGGATCTGCTTCTGATATTGAAGAAAAATTACAAAAAAAGTTTGGACTTGAATTCGACTGCCCACTTTTTGAAGGTATAGGTAAATATATTCAAGCTATAGCTGGAAGTACTATTGCTTGCGCCCGCTACCTCTCTCGAACTTTACCGCCAAAAAATTCCCAAGAAACGCATCAGCGGATCGCAATAAACTGCCATGGAGGTCGGCATCATGCAAAGAAAGATAAGGCGCTGGGATTTTGCTACGTCAATGATATCGTATTGGGTATTTTAGAGTTACGGAAAACATTTCATAAAGTTTGTTATATTGATTTGGATTTACATCATGGTGATGGTGTGGAAAATGCTTTTGCGCATTCTAATAAAGTTTTGAATATCTCGATTCATCGGTTTGATCGAGGCTTCTTTCCTGGTGCGTTCAAATTTAAGTCTTTCAAATTTTAGCTACTGACAATCGATAGGCTCAGGATCGATGAAAACGAGCGGTAAAGGCAAAGGTATGGGCTACACAATTAACGTCGGCCTGAAAGCGGGTCTATCAGATAAATCTCATCATCGCATTCTTAACGAACTCATTCACCCTGCTTACACAAGGTTTGATCCAGATGTAGTAGTCATACAATGTGGTGCAGATGGACTATCTAGAGATCCTACGAAAGAATGGAACCTCTCAATAAAAGGACTTGCTGAGTCGATTATTAAAATTATGAGCTGGAGTACAAAACCTGTACTTTTGCTTGGTGGTGGTGGGTATAATCATGCTGATACCGCTCGATTATGGTGCTTGGTTCTTGGACTCTTGACTGTTGGTGACGAAACTGTACAGAAATGGGATTTGATACCAGAAAATGTAAACTGTCTTGATCAGTTTTCTGAGGATGGTTACATGTTCTATCCTGATGATTACGTACGGTCAATTCCGGATCATAATCTTCAAGACGCTTATCTTGGCAGAATAATAGAATTTACTAAAGACAAATTAGATCTAATACATGATTAGAACAAATACTCTGATGATTCATAAAAAAAAAAAAAAATAGATTTTGAACGTCTTCATATAAACATACATACAACTATTCTACAAATACAAAGATCCAGCGGCAACCAAATCTCTTCTAATCTTCTCCATCGCAGTCTCCATCTTCTTCTCTAAATCCTCATTTCCAATAACTTTTGCAGCCATAACCAACTGTCGGATTAACTCTTCTAACCGCTTAAACATTCGAATCAAACTTCCTTCGTAAACATCAGTCATTTTACATATTTGTGCAAATGATCCGCCTTGTGCCCAGGTATAGACAACTTCCATAACTGTGGGTTTAAACTTATCAACGTAATCGTCTTCGGAAATTTCAAGTTTGCTCTCCCTTGATACTTTAGCAATTCGTCGAGCGGTGTCTTTCAATTCTCTGAATGGCTTTGCAAGTTCGGGAGGCATCTTTCCAGTTTCTTTACTCTTCTCTTCAAAGACGAAGCAACTCAATAAAGCAGCAATAGCCTCTGGAGTTAAATCATTAAATGCACTGTTGAAAATCATCTCGGTAAGCATTAATTCATCACCAGTACTAATCTCGCATGCAACTCGTCCCTTGACTTCAATGATATCATCTTCACTAATGAATCCTAATCGTCGCAAAACACGCTTGCGGTACTTTAATTCATCTAATTGCATGATCGAATGAGCTTTAGTGATTTTTGCCTCGGTGGCTTCAATTGCTGTTTTTAAGTCGATCTTTGCTAGAAATTGCTTGTATAGATCGTCTAGTTCTGGAGTGTTGTATAATGGATTTGCTTTTAACTTGGCCTCAAGATTCTCAATTTTCTAAAAAGGTGTTAGTAATTATCAAAATGGCATTCTCGCAAAAAACATACCTTTAACAAAGTAAGGAAAGCATCATCTATAATCTTCATACTCTCAATTGGATCCAACTGAGTAATTCCATTAGGAAATCGTCGTTGAACTTCCTTAATTGACTTCTTGACATTTTCACGTTGTTGAGGAACTCTCAAATCCTGACCCATAAATATCCTTAAGTTTGAAATCTCTTGCAAACATGACAAAGTGATAGGTACAACTTCAACTTTTGATTTCTCGTCTCCAACAGGAGGTCGAACGCCATCTGGTAATTCAACAATTTTTGGCTTAATCTGAGGGGAGTCTTGTGCTATGATAAGAGCAACGTCGATAATGTATGATTCATGCGGTGTGTATGTAAAGTTCTTTTGATGTTTAGGTGGTGCACGCTTAGAGTAGGAGACAACCGCACCCCAACCAAAGTCCATGTTTTTGTATTTAACTTTGATAAGCCTACCAGCAGTCATGTAAGGAATAGCCAGCGATGGATGTGAAATAACGGTTCTATAATCTTCGCGGTAACTATCCAGCTGTTGCTTAAAGTCATAGTATTCAGCAACATCTGCTTCTTGATCGATTTCCATAGCGTTATATCTATCTCTCTCATCAGACAATTCTTTTTGTAGTATAGGAACTTGAGAGGTATTCTGAAACTGGAAAAAGCATCGTTCAAGCATATACTCTGGAGAAATACCCTCGACACGCATTAAATTAAGAATCATATTGTAACTCAAATGGAAAGCAGAATCAAGACGATCCGCCTGTCCTTTAACCATTCCTTTAGCAACTTCAGGCTGCATTTTCTCGTCAATCATAAGAATGACAATACCTCGATCATCAAGACCACGACGACCTGCACGACCTGACATTTGAATATATTCACCACCAGACACCCATCTAAAGTTCTTGCCGTCCCATTTTCTGACATTAGTGAAAACAACAGTCTTTGCGGGCATGTTGAGACCAATAGAGAAAGTCTCTGTCGCAAATAGAACTTTGATCAGACCTTCTTGGAAGAGAATTTCAATTACTTCTTTGAGGATTGGAAGTAGACCACTGTGATGAATACCGATACCACGTCTTAGTAACGGCAGAATATGCTTAATTTGAGGTAATTCCTTGTCTTCGTCGGATAGTTGACTGATTGCGTTTTGGAAAACCTTACTGACCATATCTTTTTCAGCATCATCGTTGAAATCGAGTTTACTCATTTGCAACGCAAGTGCCTCGCAATCACGTTTGCTGAAACTGAAAACAATAACAGGGTTGTACTGCTTATTCATAATCATTTTTATGATTTTATAAATATCAGATGGTCCTTTTTGATTCTTCTTTGCTTTGTCCTTTAATCGTCGCTCTGCTCTGCTCTTTGTCGAGTTTTCTTCGCTTGCTTGTCCATTTTCAAGCTGCCCCATAGCTTTTTGAAAACTGTCTTCACGGAAAACACTTTTCTCGTCAACTACTAAGTGAATTCCATCACCTCCAGCAGGAAATAAATAGTGCTGTAAAGGAGTAGGACGGAAATCGGTATAAACGACGTGACATGGCTGAACATGAATTTTACAAATCCACTCAGCGAATTGCATAGCATTCGGGATTGTAGCGGAAAGAAATACATATCGGACCTTATCTGGCAATAAAATAATTGTCTCTTCCCAAACGACACCACGCTCAAGATCACGCATATAATGAATTTCGTCAAAAACAACCCAAGCGACTTCACGCATAACTTCTGATCCTCGATATAACATTGATCGTAAAATTTCAGTAGTCATGACAAGACAACTCGCGGTTTGATTGATTGTGACATCACCAGTCATGAGACCGACATCGCCAAATTCAGCTAGTAATTCACGATACTTTTGATTACTGAGCGCTTTGATTGGTGAGGTATAAATGACACGTTGCTTTGCTCGTAAACTTTGTGCGATAGCATATTCTGCTACAACTGTTTTACCAGCACTAGTATGAGCTGAAACTAAGACAGACTCATCTCGCTGAATGGAAGCAATTGCATTGGCTTGGAATGGATCTAGAGTGAAAGGGTATGTACGAGCAGGATCTTTAGGAGGTTTGTGCTCGGATAAAGGAATATAATTATAATTTGGTGGAAGAGCAACTTGATGTCGAACTTGGTGATTCAATTTCACTTTTCCGTCTTCCTCAACAGCAACTGTGGAAGTTCCTTGAAGACCAGAAGAAGCAGTGACTTCTCGAGAGGCTTCTTGCTCAAACTCATCAGTAACGACCGGTTCCGCAGACTGTATTTCTTCGGATTCCGTCTTCAACTTCTTGCCGTCTTTAGATTCATCGTCACTAGGCGTTGATTCGCTGTCATGGTTTCGTTTGGTACCGTTTTTCAGTGTATTGTTCTTGTCTGACACTGTACTTAAGGTCGGTAATCGTTTTATCGGCGCTGAAGGCGTTTCATCAAAAACATCGAATAGATCATCCATTGTTCTTGAGAATGTTATTATTAAAAGTTTATGCTAAACAACCAAGTTATACATACCACAAGGCACCTGGTCAATTATTACAAAATCTATAAACCGATTACTTGTATACAATGGAACCAAACCGACACGCCCCACTAAATCAACCCAAGACTTGTTCTCTTTCAAAAAAGAAAGGCTCGTTGCAAATACTTGTTTTGGGTCAAAAGTTTTCTAGATGGGAGTTTTCAATCCTTCACGTGCATTTTCACGTGACCTAACAAATTAAGGTTTTCTGCAAAGGGAGGCTTTCCGGATTTCTTCTCGGAGCCCGTCCTCGCTAGTAAACCACATCTCCACTCATCCAAGCAACTTCTCCGAGTCCCCAGACACGAAATGTACGCTTCTTCCGCCATCGCCCGCTCGTCTGTCCGCACCGCCATCCGTGGCGTGTCTGCCCGTGACCTCGTCTTCAAGCGTGGCTTTCAGTCGTCGCAGATCGCGAAGGCCGGTGGACACCACTATCCCGAGGGTCCCTACAACAACCTTCCCTTCAAGGTCCACAACCGCCGTATTCCCTTCTTTATTCCCTTCACCATTTACTGCTGTATGTGTTTTGTCTCTGCTTTGTCTTTTTTCGCTGATTGAGCTCCATCTGACTGGTCTTTAGTGGTTCCTTTCTTGACCCCCTTCGGCATGGCTGCTTGGGCTTTGTACGTATTTCTTTGTGTTTACACTTGAGGTGAAAGACAGTCGCTAACATTATCTATTCTGGGCTTATAGCAGCAAGATGTAAATGCCGTATTATATTTTGTTTTATCAATCACATTGCATTTCGAGATATTGGGTTTTTTTACAGAAGGGGAAATACGGTCTATAATTCTGCTCCATAGAACATACTTACGGTCAATGGCTACTTTTCATGCAAAGTCACGCCATTCGATATCTTTAATAGGTTTCTCGGAGTTTCTTATAATATATGGATCTATTGACAAATAACTGCATTACGCGTTTTCGTAGCTGTAGTTTTGCACATCGATTGAATGCATATTTTTATCAAATCAGACCATAGAAAATTAGTTGCCCAATCAGAAACGAGTCATTGCCCTTTGTGCAGTTGACCGACCATTTAAGGATTAATCGTCAAAACTATGAGTGCATGACTTTGACGCGAGTGTATTAAGCTTCTGTTATGCATTCTGCTTTGAGCTTATTTTCAGATTCAATAGAACTGAATCATCAGCTCGAAACTTATACCAACCTGGGTTAAACGTATAAAAATGAGTCGAAGGACACCAAAATCTGGTCCAAAAATATTAATAAATCATGACTTAAAAATGTAAACTTCTCAAATTTTACTACATATTCTACCTCGTACAAGGTTATATTTCGTAGATAATTTACCAATACCACCCAGCAGCGTTTAAAGAGAAATAAATAAATTATTACACACCATCGTACACAAGCACTAAAACTGTACACTATAAGCTATTCAGGATTGAAAAAAAAGAGAATACAAAATACAAAGTATCGCAAATACGATTCTAATAGCTTGAATATTAGTTTACATAATTCTCACATTAAACATTTACTTTGACAAATTACAAGTATATATATATATATATATATGTATGTAAGCAAAAACTCCTAGACTCACTTTATCACGACACAATCAAGAAAAACAAAAGAAAAGCACTTTATAAATTTCGTTGGTAAAATTGAGAAAATACCAACGTATTCTCAATACCAACGTATTTATGAAATACAAGAAAAGCAAGTCCAGAAAGAATTCAAATACAAAAAAAAAGCGACACCACACTGATGGAAAAAAAAAGTGCAGTTTTTCAAGCAAATTCGTTGAAACACCATTCCATACCATTAAACAATCAGATTTCCTTTACCAGAAAATTAAAAAAATAAAACTCCTATCCATATCCTCAAACCCAGAAAGACCCCTATAAAGTCGCGAAATTGGTTGTAAAAAAAGCAAACCGATAAATTATATTAACCCACAGTATCCATATAACCCCAGCACCAGTATCATTACACAATACACAAGTCAACAAGTTTATATCGTAGCAATTAATTTCAAGGAATCAAAGATCCACCAACTTCCATGGGACCCCTAAAGCTATTACTCCTAGAACCTTCAGCCGCCGCCGCAGCAGCAGCAGCAGCTACGGCTGAGGCAGTAGCGGTAGCACTTGCAGCTAGTGAAGTAGAAGTTTGCAAAATTGGAGAAGAACCCGGCTGATCGAAATTTAACTTTCTCCTTGAAGGAGTTATAATAGGAGTTCTCGCATGCCAAGGAATCTGAGCTGGTGAAGGTGTGAAGATATTGACATAGTCTGAGAAATTGAAACCCTGAGATGGTGTTTGTGGACCAGTTCCATTTTGTGGTGTACCGAATGGAATAGGGCGAGCTTGTGATGGCGGAGTCGATGGGATAGAGTGCTGTGAGTGATGAGAAGCGGATCCGTTTGCAAAAGTGAATCGCTGAGCAGGAGAAGGTGAAGTTGCCAAATACATGAGTAAATCAGCGCCTTCTTCTCCGCCTCTTGAATACTTCTCACTTGGTACTGTGAATTTTCTGGGAGGTGTTCGAGGAGGACTCTGATGACGATCTCGAGAATGATCATGTTTCGGCTGAGGTTTTAACTGAGTTTGTTCTTTCTGAGCGCTTTGAGTCTGTGATTTTTGATTTTCATAAGTGCTTTTTGCGCTCATGTTGGAAATGGTAGAAGCCGTAGAAGCAACACTGCTTTGAGATCTTTTGTGCTGTTTCGCGGAAGGAGGCCGTCCTCTTGGTTTCTTAATTGGACTACCGTTAGCTAGTCTTTGAAGAGGAGGTTGATGTGAAGAATATTGCAGAGGCGAATGTTGTTGTGGCTTGTTGTCGTACTGCTGATATCTTGATCCTTGACCAGCACCTGGGTATACAGGAGAAGATTGATTAAGTCGAATTGGAGGAAGATAGGTAGGGCTACTAGCTAAAAAGACATCGTCTTCATCTCGATTTGCGCCAGATCGCCAAGCAGTAAAATTTGATGAAGCTAGCTTTTGGTCGTCAGAATGAGCACGAGAATGCTTATGTTCAGAAACAGAACCATAAGGATGAGCCTTGGTTGAATGTGAGGCATGGTTACCACGTCTTGAACTAGATTTGTTTTGGCGTGGTAAAGTAGGCTGCTTTGGCGGCGGAAGATACGGCACAGGGTGATGAGCTTTGATTGGAGAAGAAAACGATGAAGGGACAAGAGACTGAGCTGAGGTGATGCCTCCTGTGCTACTTGAGCTTGATACAGAAGAAACAGCCGAACCTGGAGGCTGAGGAAAGATAGATGAGGAAGACAGCAGCGAGCCATGTTCGGAGGCCGAGCGTGAACGACGCCTAGCCTCCGCTTCTTCAGCAATGCGAGGTTCAATGGCGTCGAGATTGAGATTTTCCCAGCCACGTTTCGTTTTATATGAAGCAAGAGCAAGTCTGCTTTGAAGCTGTCGGGTAATCTGTAGTAGATGATGCGTTAGACTTGATAAGCGGAATAAAGGGCGATAAAAGACGGCCAAGCGTCGAGGTAAGGTAAAAAAGACAATGGGATGCAGTGCGTACTTTTGCGATTTTAGCACGCTGAAGAACAACTTTTTCTATGGCCTCGACACGTTTGCTGTCTATCCAGGACGAAGTTGGCGCGTAGGAGGCCATCGCGCAGGGATTAGAAGCAGAGGGAGAGCGGGAAGAAGAGGACGGATTACAGAACGAGAGCCGACGGGAAGATCCAGACAAATCACTAAAGAACTAGTCCAGATAAGTGCTCAAATCCTGCACAGAAAAGACTGCAAATCCTCTAAAGTCGCTGTCGATGCCGAATTGAAAACGCAGAGTTGCGGCGAAATGTGATGGCCGCCGGGGTTGCTGGCGGGAAAAAGAGACACGAACCAAGGAAGGGGCTTTGCGGTGTTCTGGTGCCGTTCGCGCGGGAGTGCGCCACGATGCGCGCGCTGAAGGCGGCACCCAAACACGCACCCAGAAAAAGAGCAAAGGCTGCCGATGAGGCCGCGGTTGGTCACGGACTGAATCAGGAAACCTGATTAGTTTTGACTTTTGAGTGTTTGGTTTTCTGTGATGAGGTGGTTTTGCTTCAATAAGCGGGACTGAGAAGTTGCGGGTGTCGCGTAAGAACACGCGTCGTGCATCTTCTTCTTTCCAGTCATTCTTGATTTTATTCTTTCGTTTATTTTGGTTTATCACACAGTATCTAATAAGATCTACTTTTGTAAATATTATAAAACCAACGAGCCTGTGAGGCTTGCCTCGCTGCATCTACGCGCAATGAGCATCCCGCTCCGAACCCCACCCGCGCCACGTTTCCCATCACAGCTCCTTCCTTTACTCTGCATCCCTTATTTCATGCATCTAAAATACGCTAAACTAATTAAACCTCTACTTGAATCTCTCTTCTTTTAGCTATCTGAAAAAATGCAGGCCATCATATGAGCTGCGCTTCGTTGCAGTCCCTTCCCAAGCCAAAATGACAACGAATTAACGCGCTCACAACGCGACGCGTCAAGCATTCGCGCGTTCAATTCCAAAATAAGACCAAAATTTAGTCAACTAAAAAACTTTAAACCGAATTCGGAGAAGCACGCGCGCGACCGCGTTTTTTGAGTTTTTCTTTTTTTTTTTTTCTTTCTTTCTTCCAACTAGGGCTTCTGTCTGCCTTTTCAGCTTTTACCGTCGTTTGATGCTTTTCTGCTAATTTTTTGTGTTTTGTTTGATGATGCTGTGCTGCTATTTCCTGTACTTGATTCTACATAACGAACCATATCAGGATAATAATGTATTTACAAGCCAGCTCAAATAAATAAAATCGCCTCTCAACAGACCTGGCTCTGAACGCGTCGCCTTCCGTTTTAGTCGACGTGTAACTCTAATTTGTCGGTTACCCTGCTTCGCATTAACGTCTTTGCCACGCGTGGACGCGTAGCTGACGCGTTCTATATTCCGGTTTGCGGTTTTGTCTTATTGTGCTGAGTTGAAGCTAAATATTTTTGTTTTATGGTATAAAAGCTAGTCTAATAATTGAAGAAGATGTTTTTTGAAAATAGTTCTCAATCCCCCCTGGCTTCCAACTCAACGTATATTAACTTCTTTAGTATCTTATTTGATTTGATCTTCATTTTCTGTGGAATCATATAAATCTTTTTTAGATTTTTTTAGTAAAACCATCAGTCCATTACTATGTACCATTTGATGTCTGTGACCCAGTTCAGTTCTCATCATCCTGTAAATCCAATCAGACTTCGTGGTAAATGAAACTTTCCGACCAAACCAAAAGCACTAGCTTCTGCTGATCTTTAACCTCATTACTTTTCTGTACAATTCGATTACCTTTCCTTTCTAGATAAAGTTACAGTTTATCCTTTTGCTAACTTTGTTTCCGGGTAAAAACAGCAACCCCAGTTTCCATTGATTTGGAAAGAGAAACAAGGTCTTTAATAATTTACCTACTTTTTCATAAAACCGCTCTTTGATCTCAGTTGTGAACTGATTTCATAAGATGGTAAAGCGGGTTATCTGCAAATCAATCATTTCCATTTCTATGGTGCTTCTTGACATTTTTACTCTTCAGACAGTAAGAAAACTAACCAAAATACTCTTTATTTAATATGCAAGATTACATGTTAAAAGAAAAAAAGAAAAAAAAAAAAAAACATATGACTCTCTTTAACCCAAGCATCCCCGCTTACATTTCCAACCTACATAAACCAAAGATAAACCCTACCAATTCTCCCTAAAACACCGAATCGCAGCAAACGCAAGACACCTCAGGTTCGAATCTACCATTCAATCCCCTATTTATCGTATGCTGATAAACACCAAATGGACCCTGTAAATGCACGAATTTCTCAGGCGGTGCGGTTTTGACGAGTAAATTTAAACTTGAATCATATTTTGTAAAGTCTTGAGAATTTAAAGACGTTACTAAAACTCGCAGTTTTGGTAATTTGTTGATAGAGTGAGATAACGTTGTTACTGAGATTGCCGTATCTTTCACATTAAGATATTCTATATCATTGAAGTTATCACTGATGAATAATAATGCGTTGTCATCAAAACTTGAATTATAGCTAACATCAAGTTTTCTCAAGTTGCAGTACATAAAATGCAAACTTTTCAAGAAAGAATAATCAAAAGTGACATTTGTACAATCAGAGATAAACAGGTTTTTTAAACTTGGCATGAATTGAAGTGTCTTCAATAAACTATTATTTGATTCAATTCTTTGATGCCTAGAAATTTCTAATTGAATTAATTCAGGATATGTAGTATCTAAATTAATCATCGAATCAGAGATATTCAAATATCGCAATCCTGTAGGAAACTTCAAACCAAAACTAGAAATAACCGTAGAACTTGAAAAATCAGCATATAAAAGTTGATTCAGCTCAGATATATCAAACTGGTTATCCGAGTCATTTCGTATTTGACAGTTTTTCAATGTTAGTAGCTGTAAATTCGGCATCTGTGATAAAATTTCCGAAAGTAAGGTTTGACTAATAATGTACTTTTCAGAACTTTTGTCGGGCTTTTCGTTTATTACAAACGCTTCCAACTCTGGAAAAATCGTTAAATTAGTCGGCACATTTAATTCCAGGCTGTCGTCGCCAGTCACAATTTGTGAAGAATCAGAAAAGAAACTCAAATAACACAAAACCCGTAAACTTCTCTTATTCTTCTTCAAAAGACTAAAGAATTTCTTTAGACAAGTTACTGGTAAATGTAAAGTCGCAACACGGCCAATCAAATCCCAAGCATCATGACAATACCTATTTTTATCACACTCCCAAATCAAAGGCTGCCACGTATTTATTCTCAATTCAATTCTACCAATTTTCGACACGTAAAACGAGATAAACGTCTCTCGTCCAACTAAACTCTCTAATACTACTTTCCAAGGCTCCATCCATTCAGACATCATTTTATTCTTCTTGACCGCATCGTATCGTTCTAAAAACCGCGGCAACGAAATATACCGCTCAAGCATATCCTGTGCCTGAAATCCAGGATCTGGATACGAGTCAACCAAACAATATGACGACTCGTCTATTGGCTGGCTATTTTCTTTGCTAGACGCATATCGGCGACGAGGTTGAGGAAGAATTGCGGTCGACAGTGGGTTCAGCATACTAATTCTAATCATCCCCGGAGCAGTTTGCGATGCCTTTAGAATTTTCTTTTTCGCGGATTCGGAAAATAAATCGTTGTTGTTATCAGGTCGACGACGGAACGTGTTTGCTGATTCAAAGTATTTCCATGTTGATGGATTCTCATCTACAACCGAGAACCATGCTTTAGATACAGCTTGTAGACGAAGTAGGTTGTTGTACGGTAAGTACGAGCATATCAGAAATAAAATCTCATTAGGTAAAATTTCAACCGGATCTCGTCGCATTAATACTTTTATACTATCTTGAGCGTCTCTCTATCTCTAATCACCCTGATTATAAAAGAAAAAAAGTGGGATCATTGGCATTGACCTATGTTTGCCAACTGGATGCATGACCACCTTGAAGGATGGTGTCGTCATTTGGGAGTTTACCGATAAGAAATACAAACCCCAAAGAACGCTGACAACTACTCAAGTCCAGATATTAGAGCGTAATTCTACAACAGTTACTATGATGGCAAAAGCCAGTTTAGATTCATGATTCTGACAATAAAACTAAATCAACTCTCTATTGTTTTTTAGCTGTAAAAAGCGTTAAACACTGTCTAGAGAAAAAGGTACCTTATCAAAAATCAATTGACTCTATAGTAATTACTCCAGAGAATTATTGTGATTTTTATTCATTTTTTTTACATTTACTTCGAATAAAAAAGACAAAGTTATTATCTAATAAAACAAAAAATGTAATATTGGTTGCACACTTCCATCTAGATAATGGTAATCTCCCCAAACCCTTGGGTTATATCTATTCTTATTTGATCTCCTAATCCTATCTTTCTCTCCTTAGTCTTTTCTAGGGTGTTTCTGCATACAAGGCAACATCTACTCTGGATGCTTAGCTGGCCATTCAGAGGTAGTTTAGTGGATGTATTTAATAGTACTAAATATATGTCTGCTTAATTTTACTATTATTACTATTATAATCAAAATGTATTCACCTAAAGGTATGACATTTACAAAGCATCTAGTTAATCTCCTATAGATTTTTCCATCATATATACCACACTCGCATACTGATCATGTAACAAAACAAAGCAAAAGTAAAACAAAATGCAAACCAGAACCATTGATACAAATTGCCATCTTGTCGTTCATTATTTGACGGGATGCTAAACTCATAAGTTTCTTTCTCTTTTTTTTAAATTTTTTTGATTTTTTTTAATTTTTTTTAATTTTTTTAAAATTTTTTTTTGTTTTTTTTGTTTTTTTTTTTGGCTATTTCTCTTACTTGGTTTTGAATGAGTCGCTAAGTCAACTTGGAAAGATTGTTTTCAACACATTAGTAGCTTTAAAGTACAACTATTCAACACACGTAATGAAAATTAGAGAAGAGTTTTATTATTGACATTTATCTCTTTACAACTTAAATCGTTTCCTTTTATTATACTACAAAAACTGTTTAGTTGTTGTGTAATGTCTATTATATGATATAATAAGCCATAATTCTATCTTCGCAAAACCCTATTGACAAAATACAAACCCTATTAACTAAAATCCGATTGTAATTCTTTGTTTAAGCACGAAGCAGAGCTCTAATAAGATCAATTCAGTAGTTCAAAAAAATAAAGAATATACCTTTAAAATAGGCACAGGGACAGGAATAATCGATGCATAAAAATGGATATGCGTGTGAGGAAAATAGGAATTATCTTTAATCAGGGGCACGTTACATAAGCTATAAATCTGTCGATGTAGGATAGGGTTGAATAGACTCGGCCCCTGGCTGCTGCGTCTGTACTCATTCATTACATTTCAATTGCATTCAATTGTGTTTTATTGTAGCAATTGATTGATTAACTGAATTGTAGTGGATTGTTCAATTGCTATGTCATCATTCACATTCATTGAAACGCCCAAAGCAGCGGCCCAACCGCCCGCGACTGCCGACTCTGGCGTCCTGACCTCGTCCTCGCCGACCATCAAAAACGCGCTTCTTCCCGCCGACGGTCCCGGTTCGCGTCATTTCAACAACTACCTTTTATTATTTCTTCTGTTCTCTGTCCCGTATTATTTAACCTCAAAATTCAATGGCGGCCTCAAGACTTTTCTTTTCTTTTTTGTTGTCACAGGAATCCCCGTTCTCGCGTCCTTTTGGTCCCTGTTTTCTGCCTTCTCACCGCGTTTGAATGAAAAAGTGAAGCTCCCAAACAAACCGGTCGAAACTTATCTTTCATTTGACGACCCTGTTCTCGCTAAAAAATACTCTGGATCTTCAAAAATACCAATGGAAACTTTCCATGAACTCTACTTTGCCAATAAAGTCTCTTTCAAGGGCGATGCTCTTGACGTTCTTGAATATCGCCATGACTGGGCTTCCTTCCGCTTTACTTTGTCTTTGTATAAATTCTTCCTTACTGGAATGATTCCAGAGGTCATCATGCACACTCGGTCCCAAGACGAAGAACAAGTTCGTGGCCACTACGACCGCGGCGACGATTTCTACGGTTGGTTTCTCGGTCCGCGAATGATCTACACTTCTGGTGTAATCTCCGACATCACCCGTGAAGAAACCCTTGAAGAACTTCAAGATAATAAACTTCGCATTGTATGTGAGAAATTAAACCTCAAATCCGGTGAATCTTTACTCGACCTGGGCTGTGGTTGGGGTACTCTTGCAAACTTCGCTTCAACGCAATATGGCGCTCATGTAACTGGTATTACTCTTGGTAAAAATCAAACAAAATGGGGTAACGCACGTCTTTCCGAATCAGGTATTCCTTCCTCGCAAAGTAAAATCCTTTGTCTTGATTACCGCGATACACCCGTCCCCGCATCTGGCACGTATAAGAAAATTTCATGTCTTGAAATGGCTGAACACGTTGGTGTTCGTAAATTCGGCGCTTTCTTAAGTCAAGTCTACAACCTTCTTGACGACGACGGATTGTTTCTTTTACAAATCGCTGGTCTTCGCAAATGTTGGCAATACGAAGATCTCATTTGGGGTCTTTTCATGAATAAATACATCTTCCCCGGCGCAGATGCATCAACTCCCTTAGGTTTCGTCGTCGACAAACTCGAAGGCGCCGGTTTCGAAGTCGTTTCCGTCGACAACATTGGTGTTCATTACTCTGCCACTCTTTGGCGTTGGTACAGAAACTGGCTTGCTAACAAGGACCTTGTTATTGCAAAATATGGTATTCGCTGGTTCCGAATTTGGGAATATTTCCTCGCTACTTCGGTGATTACTTCTAGACAAGGTGGTGCTACTTGTTTCCAGATCTTGTTGAGAAAGAATTTAAATAGCTATAGACGTGTTGAATTTATTCCGTCGCAGTTTGGATTACAAGTTCCTAAGCCTGAGAATGGGAATAAGTGGATTTAGGTAAAAGGCATTGATTTATTCAAGACTTTAGTTACATCTTTATGATTGTCATAGTACAGCACAAATATATTAAGTACTGTCTAAATTACCTCCAAATGGCCAGTTAAGCATTCCAGAATAGATTGTGTCTTTTAGAAGACAAACAAGAGAAAGATAAAATTAGGAGATCGGATAAGAACCTGGTTTCTCCATTAATCTAGCTAGAATTTGTAAGCCTGTCCTTGTCCATAGTATATGATTTATGTTGTACTCGTGTCTTGGTAAGCTTTGAAAAATAATAGCATGTTCATTAGCAATCAGTGGGCAGTTTAGAATGAGGTGATTTGGATCTTGAATTCCATAACCACACCAGCAATTTGCAGAAATTGAAGTATCTAAGTGTTGTTTCCAAAATCGCCATGACCAATTTTAAATCTCACTATTCTTGCTGCTACTCATCACGTTTGCCCAGTCACAGTTGAGTCTGTTTGTTTTTGGGGACAACCCAAATAGGACCTTCTATGATTCTATTTACCTTGCCGATCCTGTTTCCAGTCTTCTAAGTAGCGGTATCTGACCTGTTGCCTCAAAAATTTCAGAGTTTTCATTCTGCCTCATATTTCTTGAGCACGCTTGTTGAGCGACGGAATCTGGGTTCACAAAGCCATAGACATGATAGTTTTTTGGAAAGCACATAAAAATACAACTAACGCCTAATTTTTTCACCTTAATCATCTGAAATAGTCTTAATATGTAGAGGATACCATCTATCATTATGTTTACGATATTTATGAAGTGCTTTTCCATAATTCGATTGTCCGAATTTCTTCCAAAGGAACATTCTGGTTCTTTAAGTTATGAACCAATCAAGCTTATTTCTAAGAGTACTTTGTTTCCACCTATGAAGTAATTAGACCATCCATGTATTACTTGACCAAGTTCTAATATGATAGTACCTATTTCCTTAAAAGAGTTCTGAATACTTGTTATTTCGAATATTCTCTCTCAGATTCTTAGTTGCTTCATGAGAGGCTGGGCTGTATGTATTAGAGAATAGAATAGAAATGAAATACATATATGATTTATGTGATTTATATGTATAAGCTATATATTAAGTATATTAACCTTACAATACTTACCACTTTGTCCATTTGGCTTTGCCCTTTTCTTTTATAATTTATTTTAATCTTTTGAGTAGAGAGAAGTTACATTCCGGCCCGATTTGATTGTGGCATTTAGAGGCATCTTCCGACAGTGAATGCTATTTCCATCAGTAACAGAATATATTGTGCCACGTCTATCGTTAATAACAGATCCTCGCTTTGCAACCTTCTCAGCTTTCTTTTCTTTGAACCATAAGAGCTTTCCCCAAGGCTTGCTGAAAGCCGGGGAAGAAAACTTGTCAAGATTTGAAGCCATCAACTTCTTGAAAGATCCGCTGCTTGAAACAGCATCGCCAGATATGTCGGTGTTAGACGTTAGTAATTGATTTGAAGCATCTGCACGGTATTTAAAGGTTGAGTGGGGTTAAACAATTCCTTTGCGGGTCTGATGTCGGATTTGATCACGTCGCTGATCAAGTCGCCAGTTATCACAGAGCCTGGCGCAGAGAATTCAAAATGTATAGTCGTAGTCGTCTTAAAAATAAAGGAATCTCGGGTGCGGCGACCTCCTCAAAATCAAGCAAGTCCTCAAGATTTGTGGCAGTGGACTTGGCGGTGGACGAGGGAAGTAGACGGACTCGACAAGGAGGAGGACGGTAACGATGTAAGCGTAACTGCAGAGTTTGACGGGGAAGGGCGTGAGTGCGAGTAGATTGCAGGTACCGGAGTAGATGGAGCATAGGACGATTCGTTGGTATCAACAGTAGCTTTAATAGACAGCTCGGTATTCAGCAACGGAGGAAAAGGAAGAACAGGCTTCTCAGAAGAAGATACAGGGTGCGAGACAGAAGCAGCAGCACAGTGGCAGACAAGTAGGGTATTGGCCGCCGAGGGTATTCCATACTGGATCTCGGCCACAGGTAAAATCGGCAACGGACGCGGGGCGGCGACACGGGCTAAGCGCAAACGCAAAAAAGCGCCTCTAAGCTGCAATCATTCAGCCCCAAACACGGAAATGACAGACGGACGCCATAGAATGAGCTGAGAAGATGTTAGTATATTCTGGTGCAGAGCGGAATAGTTCAAAGCGAGCGCAAAAGCATTCACAGGCTCCGCGGGCTCATTCTCATTCTCATTCTCATTCTCAGGTTCAGGCTCAAGTTCAGGCTCCGGGTCCGGCTTAGGCAACGCTGCAAAGTCCAACAAGACGCGATGTGGCCGATATAAGACAAGGTCCATGGCGTTACTGACTGGAATTAATTCGACAGGAGCGGGATAGAGCGGAAACAAATTGCGTAAACGCATAAGAGAAATAAGTTCGACAAAAGGAATACGGGCATGATCGTAAGCGACGGCGATTGCTGCCTGACCAGGCCGGTAGGGACAAAGGGCGGTTGGGATATTGACTGATGCTGGTTCCTGGAGTGTATTGTTCGGCACAGAAACGAGATCATCCACGGCGGTTCTGGTAGAACGACCACGAGTATACTCTTCACGTTTCAAAACATCATCGGACTCGGATATGGGGACAAACGAAGAAGCAAGACTGTAGAACTGCTGTGTAGCCCAAAACGGACGTCCAAAAGGACGCCCCACACGCCAAACGCCAAAATCGGTTCCAAGAAGGGGATTTTTATGATTCTTGACAACTTCTACCTGACAAGCTGTTGCGCAAATACTGTTCAACCGGTTGGTGATAGAGAAAAATGTGTGTTGGACTGAGTAGCGGATTTCCGTATTCATGATTTTGCTCGATTCAAAGTCTGCCCTGATCTCCGGTCTGCCCTGATCTCCGGCAGACGCATGAAGAAGAAGTCGGTCAAGATTGCGGACATTTTTAAGAAAGGTTTCTAAACAAATTATTGAAGGCTTTAAAAAGGCTGTAATTTCACAGAGACTGGGCGCTGTGAATAGGAAATTGATGGGTGAGGAAGGGAAACTGGGATACTGAGCAAGGCGGATTCCCGTCCTTACCTTTCATTTTGGCCGGGTGACTGTGTCAGCTTTAGCGCCCTCTCCCACTCTAGCTCTTCTTCACCGTAATAGAAGCTCATCTCTTTATTACGTTTGATCTTTTTTATTTATTTATTTTTACTGACTTTAGCTTCATTGAAATTACAGCTGCCAACGGACTCACAACGTTAGCTAAGTAAAAGCACGTGATACACAATTTACATGACTTATCTCCTCGTAACTCTTCCCTTTTGAACAGAAAACCAACAAGTTAAGCAGAACACCCGCTTTCAAGGTCATAATAGCAAAAGCAAGTTCTGAACGGCAAACTTGCGGAAGTTGCTTGTTTTGGAAACATACACGCGCTTTTAGTTACTAAGACGCGTCGTTGCACGTGAACGCTTGTGACGAACTGAAACTTTAATTCGCGTGAAACTCGTTCTCGATATTTGTATTGTTAGTGGTCCGCATTTATCAATAGAATGTAGCAAATTTTAATTAGACTCTTTTATATTCATAGCTACAAAGCAAGAATCATGACTGAAAATTGTGAAGCAAGGACGGAGTTTGTCTACAATTTACCTGATGAAGTACTGCTTAGAATCTTTAAGTACTTGCCGCTACTCGATGTGATTGAATACAGCCTAGTAAGTAATGCCTTATTTAACTTAATGTTTAAAACTAACTAAAGAAAAAGGTATGTCGCAGGTGGCATCAGGTTTCTTTTGATGGCGCACTATGGCATTCAATTAGTACTGCTGATCCTGTTTTTAATCATATGCCCGTGAAGAGACTTGTCCAGATTATAAAACCAGGAGGTCCCAGAGTGAGCAATTTGTTTGTAGGTCGCTTTTATTATAGATTCTCGGAAAGACATCTACACGCTGTCGTGTCTAACTTGAGGCATCTGCGGTCTTTAACTATATTGAGCTTCATAGATGAAGCCACTATCATTCTTCTAATCGAGCAAAACAAGAACCTCGAAAATCTTAGGGGATCTTTTGACTCAAATGCATGCATTGCACTCAGTCAGAGCTGTAAAAATTTATTGGAGCTAAATATCACAGGGTTCTATGGTACTGATGGTTTTACGCCGAGGGCTCCAGATCTGACCAACGTCTTGAAAGCAAATCCTGCGCTCAAATCACTTGGCTTATCGGAAATCAAAGACTTTCGTTGCTTTCCGTTTTTGGATGAATTGCATAAGACTATGCAACATTTGAGATGTTTAGAATTGCGCTCTTTAGATTTATCGAATGCTGTAATCCGAGTACTCATGAAGGAATCAGGAGTCTCCATTAATACCCAATCCTTTATATGGAGCGAGGAATTATCTGATGATGTTTCAAGAAATATAGTGCATTGTTTTTCTAACTTGAGAATTTTGGAATTATCATTACTTAATGTGACTGACGAGGGGTTAAGTAAGCTACTGCAGCATACTCCTAACCTTTCCGTTTTTGATCTTACATGGTGTGAGAAGGTTGGGGATGCTACGCTGGACTCTTTATCCTATTTTTGTCCAAAGTTCAAAGAACTACACATTCCTCTCCAAATAACAACAAATGCTACAGTTACAAGACTGATGAAGAGATGTCCTATGTTATGTTTTCTTGATATTCCTCGCTCGAACGTTAGTGACGAGATTCTGGAAGCAGCATCAGATATCACCAGATTTCGAGTCGCAAAGATTATTGAGAAAGGAGATCAGGCTAGTATTGATGCTCTGAAATTAGGAATCGGAACTGTCCTTACAATTAAGCTGAACTATTGCAGGAACATAACTTGGTATGGTGTTTTAACGGTCATGCGACGTAACTTAGAGTGTGCATATATTAAAACAGGCGCAAACCAAACGATTGCAGTATCAGCAGGCTTGTTAAACGTTAAATTTCCTTCTCTATACGATACATATTTTGGAGGTTGCCGTTCAATTTCATACCCCTACTCTACCAAGAATCGGGACATCCCTTAACTGCGGTCAAATTATGGTCAGAAGTGTGCTCAGGCAATAAAAAAAATGCAGAGTTTGGATGGAAAAGATACTGCAATAGAGTTGAGCTGCATGCTCCGTATATCTCGGTTGCTAAAGAGTTTAAAAAGATCAAAGGAAAGAGAGCTACTGGCTACGAAACTGTTGGTGATCGCTCATGTGTACCTGCATTTAAGTATCTCTTATCTATATTTAAAAGAGGTTTGCGGAAAACAAAAGTTCCAGTAGAAGATGCCGACGAAGAAGGATATGAAAATGCTAATGATAGAGATACGGAGGCAATTGCGCTTGTAGATGATTACTTGGAAGTTGTTAAGTGTCTTCATTGAAGTTTCAATTTTCCAAAATTTGTCAATAATGAAGTAGTTTACAGTTTGGGTCAGCTAAGTTGTTAGGTTTGAAACTTATAAAGCAACTGAAACTTATAAAGCAACTTACAGTGAGTTAAAGAAATTTATTTACTCCGAATAATTAACAAAAAGTTGAGTTTTAACTAGTGTAAGCAGCATTTCTCTGTCTGATTTTAAATTAATTTATAAATCAAGTTTATCGGAGCAAGAAGGTTTGTCCAATGGATGTGTCGAGATAACTGTCTCAGTTGTTATACAGCTTTTAGCTCTTTACCTTGATTATCATCACTTTTCTTTTTTAGCTTCTACACCAACTTAGTCACTGATCTAATTTGTAGTGTTAATGGCGCATAGAAAGTCCTCTTTTTTTTGCAAGGGTTGTGTATGGGAAGGTTAGCTGACCAATGAGAGCTGGTGAAGTGATGGTCAAAGCATGAGA
>JAJLWK010000034.1:0-41995 GCA_030570675.1 Myxozyma neglecta | reverse complement strand
TCTCCTCATTCCAAAGAAATATCTCCCTTGAGCTAACAATTTCTCTACAGTTGTTTGCATTTCTTATTTAGTAATATATCTTTTATTTATCTATAATAAGATCAAGGTAGTAGAGTTAACGGGTTATAACTTAACTTGTTACAGAATCAATTTATTAAGTAAATAATCATTCTACAGACTATCAAACTAAACTACGAAAACTACAAGTTCTAAATTTTGAGTAAAGACATTCATTTAATATTATACAAGTTTGTAAACTTCCTTTTTTAAAGTACAACTATTTATGGAGCACTTATCGTGAGCCCGTTTTCTTTCCATTCTTTTTTTTCAGTTTCGATTTACCATTCTCGTAACTTCCAGCATTTCGCTTCGTATTGTACTCTCATTATCACATCAAAAACTAAATAAACCATATCATAGGAAAAGTCTCAAATTTGTAGAAAGCTGTAAACTAAATTTCCGAAAGGATAAATGAAACGCCTTAGATCGTATAATTGGAATGCTGAAGTAATAGTGATTCGAAAGATTACCGGATATGAGAAACTAGAATTTTAAAAAGTAAATCAGAACTGAACCGTGAAAACCAAAAAAAAAAACTACTTCTATTTTTGATTATTTTATCATTTCTTCATCGAATTATCTCTTGAAAGTTGTTTTTCCCAAAGTAATTATGTATATATAACAGATCAGGGTACTATACTTTAATTTATGTGAACCAGAATAAATTGGACCTGTCAAGGATATGGGATAAAACACAGATGGACTCAATAAAGAGGCATTCTGTTAAGTCAGTTATGTCCACACCCAACATATAAAATGACAGACAACACAGTATAACTCAAGAAAAAGGCGAACTTTACTTTGTCGATCAAAGTCTTAACAGTAATAGCGCGGTATCAAGATTACTTGATGTTATGCTGTTTTGATGTGTATCAGATGTCGACAGAACCACAAGATTATTAAAACTCACCAGCAGTATTACTTGTAGGGGGTAATTATAATCCAATATAATCAGAGTCATCGGTAAATGACACGTCCGATTCATCACCGTCGCCATCGCCATTACCATTATTATCGCTGCCTTCATCGGCGTTTTCTTCCTCTTCACTTTCATCCACTTGATCGGAATCGAATTCAATCTCTTCGTCAGCTTCATCATCTTCGTCTTCGTCTTCGTCATTATCTTCATCTTCATCTTCATCTTCATCATCAGAGTCAAATTCAATCGTTAATTTCTCTGTCTCCTCATCTCTCTTTAAATGTTCTCGCACATTTCTCAATACATCATCTGATAGAGCGCCATTGTCAACACCACCTGCATGATCATCTACAAATAGCGGATGAGACGAATAACCGTCACCATCTTCAACAACATGTTTTCCAGCACCAGCTCTGAACACATGCTTAAGTTTACATCGCTTCTTGTCAGCCTTTGCACATTTACCTGTCGCCTCAAAATCAGGACATTCAAATACGTGTCGATCCGTACACTGATCTCCTTTATCGCAATAACCTGTAGTCGCAAAGTCTCGACAGATTTTGGCATTCGGCGACAGTTTCATATGTGAATATTGACAATTTGGATTAGAGCAATGCCCTTTCTGAAAGTGCACACAAAGAGGTGCGTTGTGTGGCGTGGGTTTATGCGAAAGATCACAGTTGGGATCCTTGCATTTGTTGGGAAGATATAATGGACATAAAGCGACGTGATCGGGTGAATGTGAATATGGACATGAAAGACCACGGGCACAAGTACCTGTCATAGTAAAAAAACGACAAGGGATATCAGATTTCTTACGCGCTTTGCCTTTGACCTGGATAACACCTTTTCGATATAGATTACCGTTTCGACTTCGCAGAAATGTAACACCACCAACGACAGCCTTTTTGGGTGATGAGTAGTCATCCGCTGCTTCTTCGCCTACAGAATGATTAGTCCTGGTCGTATTGTATAATAGCGACCTACCCGTTAAACGTATAAGTTTACTACCGCCTTTCTTAACAGCGTACTTGACTCCATCGATTTCGACATTATTCATTGCGCCAACAACGTCCTTTGCACGTCTCTTTTCTTCAGCCGATCTCTTGGCTTGTCGCCGCTCAAGCGATGACTGCTTTGCCAATCTGGTTTGCTCGATGGCCTTGTTTCGAGCCTGTGTTAAATCGTCATATACTGCAGTATTGATAAGCTGCATGTGTCTATCTCGTTTCTTTACAAACTGTGCATTAGTGTCCCGTCCCGTTGTTGTCGAGGAATCAGTCGCCGCAGCAGTATCTGAAGAGCCAGCGCTAGTCCCGGGTTTGCTATTTGTCAGTACTAATGTGCGATTTTGGTGACGTGCTGGATATGATCTGTATGCGTAACTCGAGGCACGTCCGCGGCCTTCTGTCGTTATTATATTATCTTTAGTAATAGCAAAAGGTGAATGCGGACCTCGAGGATTTCCACGATATGAGCCACGACTAGGATATGGAGCAGCTTGACGCGCTGGAAGACAATTAGTCAAAAGATATGGATGCGTTTTTGATTGTACTGTCGACATACACTGAGTCTCTCCATTTTTGTGTCTATTTATTGCTCCTAAACACGAATATTAGTGAAAGTAATCACAAATCTGAAGAAATGCTAACCAGCTAAAGAAGCAATCTGCTTCAATAATTCTGCGTCCGACATCTTCTACTTCCGTATTCCGTAATACTAACAAAATACTCTCAAAATAAGTATGCTTAGAATAAAGCACTCCAATTACTGAAACTTGTAGAAATTAAACAAACTGGCACTCCGGAAAATACTTGTGTCTACCAAAACACTTACTTGCCGCTCAACGGGTGGCACAAACTATCACGTGAGTGAGGTCACATGACAAACTATGATGTCGTCGCTGGAGGCTGGCGCGCATACCAAATGCACCTCTACTTTAATATTTTCAACTTTTTTCATTAGAAATATTTCTTCAAAAAGTAATTGCTTGTGGACTGTTGGTCCAATGCGTTAAGGATTGTTGCTGCGTTTAGCAGAATTTATATTAACTGTGCTTTATTTAGTTTGTGTTACTAATTGGTGATATTGGTTAAGCATGGACAAGCGACGAGATTCACTAGATAGCCTTGTCGACTTGGAAGGCGAGGATATAACAGGAGATTATGATCCTCATACATATGGACAAGATATACTGTTACAAGAGGACTATACTGAGAAACTTATCCATGACAATTCTGTACTGAGGAAGTCGGCTCTGGCGTCAAAGAAGAAGGGCAAAACGCACAAAACTGTGGGATTTGACGTATCGGCGAGTGGAAGATATACAAAGCTGAAAGATGACTCTTTGGCCGACTTGGATGATGAGAGTGAAATTGAATTGGACGCAGAGTCGCATTTGAAATATCTAAGGAAAAAGGTAGGTGAATGATTATGTTATTTTGGGCTCACTATACTAATTCTGTAAAGCAACGACGGATAGCCTGTGTCAAGTCATTTTGTTTTTTTCTTGCCTGTGTTATAGTTATTGGAATTGTTGGCGTAGCTGGATACGTCGCTGTTATCAAACATAAATTTGGTATTTCCAGTTTGAATCCGTTTCGTTCATCTAGTGATTCCAAGAGTGCGTCCAAGGTGGCTCTAACGAACGGTACTCATGATTTTTACCCGACCACTATTTTGATCTCTTTAGATGGATTCAGACCGGATTATCTTACTCCAGAGTATACTCCGACTATGTGGGAAATGTTTAATGCAGAATACAGCACTCCGTTTATGTACCCGTCTTTCCCGTCTGTGACATTTCCAAATCACTACACTTTAGTGACAGGCTTATATCCTTCTAGTCACGGAATTGTAGGAAACACATTTTACGATCCAGATCTTGAAGAAGAGTTTGACTATCACAAACCTGAACACTCTATGCAATCGAAATGGTGGGGTGGCGAGCCTCTCTGGGTAACTGCGAGCAAGAATAAGCTCAAGTCGGCAATTCACATGTGGCCCGGTAGTGAAGCTCCATGGGGTGATAATGCTCCAGAGTTTGTTGATAAATATAATGGTTCAGAGACTCTAGACAAAAAAGCAAAGCGGGTCCTAGGTTGGCTTGACCTTGATGTTGACGAACGACCGGAGTTGATTTTATGTTATGTTCCCACAATTGACACCTTGGGTCACAAGTACGGAACTTTAGGGGCCGAGATTGATTCAGGTTTGAATCAAGTGGATAATCTTATTCAATCTATCTTCCAAGGTGTCGACTCACGGAATTTAACGTCCATTGTCAATATCATCGTTGTATCAGATCACGGAATGGCATCAACTTCCAAAGATCGTCTGGTATTTTTGGATGATTTGATAGATCCAAAGAGCGTCGAACATACTGACGGTTGGCCATTATTTGGATTACGACCATTTTCTTACAACACATCAGCTCAGCTCTACTCAGAGATTACTGACTCTCGAGAAAAAATCAAATCTTCAGATACAAATGCATCAAAAGCCTTAGATCATTGGGACGTTTTTGAGCGAAACAATATGCCTGAAGAATGGCATTTTGGTGGTTCCTCTGGTGGTAAATACCAAAGTCGTATTGCGGACGTTTGGATTGTTCCCGAGGCTGGTTGGGCTATCACAACGCAAGAACGATTTGTACGTCAAGGACACGATTTTAGACCAAAAGGTCTTCATGGATTCAATAATACTCATCCTCTTATGCGCGCTCTTTTCCTAGCGTCTGGCCCGCACTTTCCGTCTGGATTTCAAGCGGAGCCATTCTACAACACTGAGCTTTATGATATTGTTTGTGCTTCACTCAATATTACTGGGGCACCCAATAATGGAACTTTAAATGGAAAACCTCATACTTTGCCAGATGGATGGATGGATCCTGTTCAGTTCCCTACATATATACCAAACTACGTTCCGTCAACAGTTTCAGCCCATGCGTCGGCATCAGCAACCGCTTCAGTTTCGACACCTCTTGCATCAGCATCTGCCAATCCTGAGGAAGTGGATGCAGATAACTCAGTGAACGGTGCCTTTAAGGATTTAGAGAAAAGTGATGAAGAAGCGCTCGATGCGGTGAAAAATAAACTGGACGACTGAGGACATCAATAGCTGGCTAGACAATATGGCAGATAGTGAATCTGACGTGGTTTGAGCGCTTGAGTTCAGTTGGTTTCTTAATTGTTTATGACTGTGATTTTTTTACTCGTCGGTTTATGCAAGTTTTTCATCGTGTTTAGTTAAAAAAAAACAGGATGAAGTTAATTGGGGATTATTATATCATTGGAGTTTATCGTTACATGTTTTTTGATTTCCATCACGACTTTGTTTTATTGGTGTGCGGTATATAGTTAAAAAAAGGTGTAGGTAAGTACACCGGTAGATAGGTTTGACATTCTTCTATTCAAGTGTGTGCGTATTCGCGTGTGTTTATGCGGAGGTTAAAGAATGAATTAAGTGAATGCAATCAAGAATAAATCTATGGATAAACTACAGCTTTGCTTTCACAGGTTTCTTTTTCGTGCTAGCAAGCCATCCAAATTCCTAATTATAGTTGTCAGTAAAGTTTTTAAAACAAAAGATAACATAAAACTTACAAGCTTTGTTTTTGCACCAGGATCAATGATTACATTTACAACAGCAACTTTGCCGCAAGTAAGAGCAACTTTAGCCGCTTCTCTTAATTCCTTTGGGTTCCGCGCAACTAAACCAATACCACCCACAGCTTCACAAATAAGATCATACTTTGTTTCAAATCCTAATGCGGTGCTTGGTAAAGGTTTCTCTTCTTGGGTATTGTATGCTTCTGGGTCGACACCATGGTAGACACCGTTGTTGTTCATGACGAAGATTGCAAGAGGGATGTTTGAGCGAGTCGCAGTTTCTAATTCCATTGCAGAGAAACCAAAAGCAGAGTCACCTTCGATGCAGACTGGAAGATGATCAGGGTATGCGATAGCGGCTGTAACAATTAGCATATTTCATATGACATGTTGTGTTGTTGTTAAAACTCACCAGCAATAGCATAACCAATACCGACACCCATGGTAGCCATTGTACCGGCGTCCATTCTTTGACGAGGTTCCTCGACATCAAAAGCGTTACGAGCAGTATCCATTGTATTCGCGCCTTCGGAAATGAAAATTGGCTTAATCTTAGTCTCTTCAATGACTTCCTTAATGATCTTGTACGAGTGCTGATATGTCATTGGAATGACGGCATTGTTAGCCTTTTTAATTCCGGCTGCAGTATTCTTTTCTCTGTTGGCAAGAATAGCTTTAGGGATTGACGAAAATTTGTAACCGTTCAACTCAGACGAGATCTGTTTGACAACTAGATCAATGTCACCAACCAGACCGTATTCGACATTCTTTGTGTTGTTGTTTCCAATTTCCTCGCTTGCAATATCGACCTGAATGATTTTTACATCATCTCTGAATTTAGGTGGCTCACCATAATGAAGAATCCAATTTAATCTACCACCCAGCAATAAAATAACATCAGCATTTTTCAAAACCGCACTTCGTGCTGCGGCAAAGTTGAGAGATGAAGAGTCAGGAACAACGCCTTTACCCATGGGTGTAGGCAAGAAAGGAAGAGAAGTCGAGTCGATTAGATCACGAATAGCGGCTTCAGAACGACTATAGGCAGCGCCTTTACCTATCACAACGAGAGGTGATGAGGCGCCTTTGATCAACTCAGCAGCCTTCTTGACAGTCGCTGCGTCAGCCATTGTTTTTGGAGCATTGGAAGCAACGCTAAGTGGTAAAGTTTCACTAATGTCTACTTTTCCCTGGATAAAATCAGCAGGCAGATCCACATATGTTGCGCCTGGTCGTCCAAAATAGGCGGTTCTATAAGCTTTCTCAATAGTAGCAGGTAAAAGACTTAAAGAAGGTGGACGACCAGCAAATTTGGTCATGGGGGCTAGAGTGGAAACTTGGTCGATTTCTTGGAAAGCACCTTTGTAAACTTGGTGGGACTCGGATGAGCCGGCAAGCAAAAGAAGAGGGAAGCAATTATGCGTAGAATTACCAACCTAGATGCAAAAGATTAGTAGAATGGACGTATAATAAACTATTTAAAACTTACACCGGCAATTGCATGTAAAACTCCAGGACCACCGACTACGAGACAAACACCAGGCTTACCAGTAAGGTATCCATAGGCGGTGGCAGCATAAGAAGCGGACTGCTCATTTCTAAAACTGATGAAGCGGATTCCCTTTGCAATACAGGCATCTGCGACCTTAGAAAAGTAGAACGTTGAGTCTCAGCATCTTTCCAAACAATATCAAAAAAATTGGAAGAGAAATACCTCGATAACAGGAATACCGACAATGCCGAAGATAACGCGGACACCGAGGTCATATAGCGATGAAGCAATAAGCTCAGCACCGGAAACTTCGTTGCTAGACACCATTGTTCTCAATTTTGAAATCACCAAAAATCTAATATTGAAAGAATAAGCTCCTGACAAAAATCCGTGAAAATCGGCTGCCTATCGATTGGTTATCTGCAGATCGGCCGCGTGCGCAGGTCTTCCGCGGTTCCGCCGACTAACGCGGGGTTTCAAACTCAGGCTGCTTGCGCGATTTCACCGATACCCCTGAGTGACGTCATTTATTCTTATGCTGCTGTCTGAGATGTGTGGTCTACTTAATGGCTACTATTTCATATTGTGAGCAGTGTAGAAATGATATGGAATGAATTAAACAAATTATGCTAAAAAAAGTATTATGACATGGTTCAATCAGAAAGCTCGTCTTAATAGCGACCAGATTCCAAGGCAGTACGAACTGGGTTTTCCGCGCTAATGACACCATTCTTCCGCAACCTAGAAGACTAATCAGCACTATTGCTCTTCGACACAAAGAAGCCATCACCAAACATCTCAAAGTAAGCACACCTTTCAAACAGAACAAACAAGCGCTCTGCTTCTCGTTCCTTTTCTTCGTCAGTCATCTCGGCGAGCGAAGGTTCCTTAGCGACTTCTGAAACTAAACGCTGTCCTGTAACTGGATCTATTAACTCAGACTCCTGAGTACTAATGTAGGCCTCGGCCTCATGAAGAATGTCATCTGGAATCGGTATTTTGTGATTTATCAGATATCCTGCAGCATAGCCAAATCCAATACTATGAACAAATTTATGCACTGATAAAATTAATAATTGTCCATGCGAAAATTCGACATGCACTCACCGTTTTCATCACAAGCTTCAAATATAATCTGGTAGACCACTTCTTTTGATCGCTCCAGGTTTGTCTTCGTTAAACTCCGAAGAAGCAGTGACTGGAATGACGACGAAGTTCCCAAAGGTCGATCGCGTTCCGCGTCTGACGGCAATACTTTGCTGCGCACATATTCTTTCACGTTCGGGAGTGTTGTTGCTTTTGTAGCATTATAAAGGACTAAAAGCGCAGGTGTGATTGAATCATCAAGCGTAACATCATCAAGACCCAACTTTCGTATTTGTGATTCAACAATCTCAAATAATAGGGCCATTACAGTGAGTGGCTCCTCTTGTGGAAAATATGCTTCTTCCACGATAGGAAGTTTCATCAGACAAGTAATAGCTGAGGAAGATGTTGGTGCAAGCTCCCTGGACACATGTCGTAAAAGCTGAATGAGCAAGGGTACTGTATGCTTATATGTGTCGGTATGTTCAGGAAAGCGGCATAATATGTTGAATAATAGTTTGCATGTTTCAAGGACTGCTGTCTGCTCTTTCTGATCCAGAAGATGCGATGAGTGACTTGTAAGAGACTAACCTTGTTAGTATTCTCTGAAAAATCCTCAAAAGAACCAACCTTTGTGATGTAGCTATTCAAAGCTTGTAGCAGATTTGGAGGGTATTGAATAGATCCCTCTATTGTCGAGAGAAACAAGATACGACCAACTACAAACTCTTCTTCGACAGTTGGATTCTATTGACGGTAAGCAATAACCCAAATATATTTGATAGTAGTAGCATACGCTGTAC
The DNA here is from genome assembly GCA_030570675.1 of Myxozyma neglecta. NCBI lineage: Eukaryota > Fungi > Ascomycota > Lipomycetes > Lipomycetales > Lipomycetaceae > Myxozyma > Myxozyma neglecta. The sequence continues at coordinate 33,025 of JAJLWK010000034.1, read as the reverse complement.
TGTTCGACAAACTTAGAGACTCCGTCCCAACTACGACGAAGTGAAAGGGAAACTAAGAGTGCGTTCGCAATAATCCTTAAAGCTTCCAATCGTACTTTTTGAGTGCCCTTGCAATCTGCATATGACGCCAACAGATTTAGTACCTAATTGCGAAGTTATAAATCTAATTTTCATCCTACATGAATGTATAACATACTTCAGTACTAAATATTGCAATGTTTTTCGAATTACGACTAATGATCTTTAAACTGCCTAACAGTTCAAGCACCTCTACACCGAAAGTCAAATGATTAGCGCAAGAAAATTTCAACAAATCACAAATAAGTCTTTCAAGTATCATGAACTTACTGTTCTGAGATAATACTCCAGGTTTATCCAGGTTTTTCCTTAGAGAATCTATCAGACCTTCAGCCTCTTGTTTAGTCCTTTCCCAATTCTGGCCATCAACTCTAAGCTCTGACATCGCAAACAGCCGTCTTCCAGTGGCGAAAAGAGACTCTGATGATCAGTGCAGTGGCGAAAAGAGACTCTGATGATCAGTGCTTAGTTATATACTGACAAACTAATGATCTTCACCGATTTGACATGTCCTTAAGTCTCAGGTAGCCTTTGACATTTTTGGGGCAGTTAGCTGTCGAACAACCCGTTACGTCGAATTTCGTCATCGGAAAATAAGCTCCGAAATTCAGGGGTTTCTCCACGAGACGTAACTTCATACTTTATTTTTCCAATCAGGTCTAAAGATCAAGGTAACGGGTCCAGGAATTGTGAAATAAAAATGGAACTAGAAAAGAAAGATGTCAAAGTAAAATCTTCTAAAGTATCTACTTCGGAGCCAGAACGTGAAAGTGAGATCCTGGCGAAGCTTACCAAACGATTTAAAACCGCGTTAAAGAAAGAACGTGAAGAAGACATATCACAAACTCAAGAGCAAATACAGTCTCTACCACCAAAAGCTCTTGCACGAAAGGGAGTAGCAGTTTTAAATATACGTGTCTCGACTGTGAAGACTGCGCTGGGTGGTAGTACAGTTGTGGAGCTGGAGCCTGACTTAGCCGCATCAAGTGAAATTGAGAAGAATTCAATCAAGACGGGAGATATAGTTGTAAGTCAATTAAACAATCAGCAAGTAACAAACTAAGTATGATTTATTAGGCTGTTGAAAAAGTACCATCTGCTACAGAAAAAAAATCGAAAGTGCCCACAGGACCAAGAATCGAGGGCGTTGTTCTCAGACAGTCCCCAAAGCAAGTGTTAGTATCTGTGGACGACAAATATGCAGAAGCTGCTTTGGGATTAGAGGGAAGACTATGGATTGTCAAGCTTGCAAATGCTGTCACTTATACTCGGTAAGGATCTTAACGAACACTGATGAGCTTTTTCAATTGACTCTATTAGAATGGACGAGACGATGGAGGATTTGAATCACTTGACATCGGCAACTCGATTACAGCAGATTATAATTGGTACGACCAAAGTGACAAAGCCAAAGGTAGATGTTAAAGACGTGAAATATTTGGACAACACATTGAACGAATCTCAAAAGAAAGCTGTGGCATTCGCATTGAGCGAAAGTGAAGTGTCAATCGTTCATGGGCCTCCTGGGGTAAGCCGACGATTTATGATTTCATAATACTATAATTACTAACGGAAAAAGACCGGCAAAACATATACAGTCATAGAAATAATCAGACAGTTGGTAGCAAAAGGTCAGAGAGTTTTAGTATGCGGTCCCAGTAACATTTCAGTGGATACAATTTTGGAGCGTCTCGACGGTTTAATCCCTCCATCAAATCTTCTTCGAGTCGGTCATCCAGCACGATTACTTGCGTCTACACAGCGACATTCACTAGACATCGTCTTACGAACTTCAGAACCTGGCCAGATTGTGCGAGATATTCGTAATGAAATTGACGACTCTTTTGCTAAAATCAAGAAAACAAGATCAGGACGAGAAAAATCAGAAATTTATAGAGATATTAAAATGCTACGAAAAGAATATCGAAATCGGGAAAAGAAGGCTTTGACGGAAGTACTGAATCAAGGATTGGTGGTTGTTTGTACGCTTCATGGAGCAGGTAGTAAATTTCTATCTGGAATTGAGTTCAACTCAATTATCATTGATGAAGTTTCTCAAAGTCTGGAACCACAGTGCTGGATTCCAATTTTGAATCATCCTGAAGCAGAAAGGCTCATTATAGCGGGTGACAATAAGCAGTTGCCACCGACAATTAAAGCAGCTAATAATGAAAAGATTCTTGGAACTACGTTGTTCGACAGACTAGTAGCAACTCATGGTGACAAAATTCGAAATCTACTCAATGTCCAGTATCGTATGAATGACTCAATTATGCAATATCCATCATTGGCGATGTACGACGGGAAGCTGTTAGCGGATGATTCTGTAAAAGACAGGACATTGGCTGATTTAGAGTACGTTACGAAATGTGAAGAGACTGAAACTAAAGTTCTTTGGATTGATACACAGGGAGGCGAGTTTCAAGAAAACGTTGTAGATGAATCAGCAAAAATTGATCAGGATGGAAGTAGTAGATCGAACGATTTAGAAGCATGGTTAGTGATACAGGAAATATCAGCATTGTTGGATAATGGAGTTAAGATTTCTGATATTGGAGTCATTTCGCCCTATAACGCTCAGGTATCTTTGATATATAAGCGGGTCGAGGCATTTTTAGAGAAGAGGAAGATAGAGACGAACTCGTCTGATGAGGAGGTTTTAGAGGTGTCATCGGTTGATGGATTTCAGGGTCGAGAAAAAAACGCAATCATTATATCAATGGTTCGCAGCAATGACAAAGGAGAAGTTGGCTTCTTGAAAGAGGACCGACGACTTAACGGTGAGTTCACTAGGTTTCAGGACAGAATGATGCTAATGTAGTATAGTTGCAATTACACGACCTCGAAGGTATCTATGTATTATAGGAGATTCAGAAACACTTTCACGAGGGACTAAATTTCTCAAAAATTGGGCAGATTGGGCCATGGACAATGCAGAATTCAGGTACCCGGATGTTGGTGAAGTTCTTGAATTTGGCATGCGTATGAGTTGATGAAATTTTTATTGTAATTCGTGACTTGACATATTGTACATAATCAAGGTTTGTCAAACATCACAGAAGAACGCATCGCACTCTAAACAAAAAAAGTAAACAAAATGATCTTTAATCATATAATCCTTACTGTGGCTAATAGAGCAATCATCAATAATATACAAACTTGAGCGAAACAGATGGTAGAAGCCTGCTTTTTCATCGTGCAAGGAAATCAATAAATATTTGCCTTGTAGGTTTCTGTTCATTGCTCATCGTCCACCAGCTTTTGCGGCTTGAGACGCAGCTTCTTTTCTTGACGCGTCTTCTAGTAAAGCCGTGTCGACAACTGCTGCAGGAAGGTGAACATATCTGACTACTGAGCCACGAATAAAAAGGTTCTTCACGGATGACTGTTTGTAAAGCGATGGTCATTAGTTATTGTTGCTTTGACTGAGATCACAAGAGATTCAAGTATAATCTTACCAAATGGGGGTATTTGACCTCATCGAGTACCGTAATATCATCAAGTTTAATGTTTAAAAATTGATCTACTGATTTTAAGGTGCCGCGGATGGACATATCATTTTTCAGCTTGTGGAAATTAGTATCGATGTTGCAAGATGCAAATTTGGTGGTAATACTTCAATAATGACCTATAGAAACACATGTTAATCGCACGTACATAACGCTAAATAAATACGCACCTCCTCATCAATCAGTGTTTTATAGAATGAAAAGAACAGCATTCTGTTGCTGATATTTTATACCGTAAATCACCAGTAAGCTTTCGAACTATAGCTTCGATGAACGAAATCTTCAATTAGGGTTTGATTACATACTGCTGTCGACAATTATTATGTAAAATATAATATTTTTTCTAGCAAAACATAGCCACTCTTTCACATATTCCAATGCATTTATATTATAAACACAACTGTTCCAGTTACACAACCGCGACTAATAATCTTAATGATGCTCGCTACTAACACGCAGCTTCATAGTGCGTACTCGTCCGCCCGCACGCGCAAATCTCAGCACTCGCGTATCAGCGGCAAGGTGCTATGAGCTCCAAAATAGTGTTTTAACCTTAATTTGCGTTGGGCCGTGTGCTCCGCCAGGCGCTCGCTCGCCTTCTCGTGGGAAACCAGCTGAGCAGCCTGTGACCTTTGTGTTGTTTCGACTCCAATTTTCCGCATTTTTCCACTGTGATTTTAGTTGAAAAAGATGGCTGCTGCTCGCGATTCTTCGTCTACACGATTTGCTCAATTTAAGCTGGTGTTGCTTGGTATGTGCTCGTGGCTGCTTGCTGATTGCTGGTGTGGGCGTGGTACGGCATAAGGGTGTTTTCTCAGCTAATGACCTCTTATACCGATCGTGATCGATTTCCAGTAAACTGTATTGGTATTTTTGATTAACTTTTTAATTTTTAGGCGAATCTGCTGTTGGAAAGGTCAGTTTTGCAAACTGGTTGATGGCTGCGTGGTAGAGCGGTTGGCCACTGAGGTTTATATCTGTGTATCATGTCTCGCTAACCTCTTTATCATCTGAGCAGAGTTCACTAGTTTTACGATTTGTTAAGGTGTGTTTGGATTTTTAGTTACTGTGTTTGGCATGAGATAGGATTAACGTGTATTTTCCTTTAGGATCAATTCGATGACTACCGAGAATCGACTATCGGTGCTGCTTTCTTGACTCAGACTATCGCACTCGACGATTCTACTACCATCAAATTCGAAATCTGGTATGTGGACGGTCTAATATATAAACGTTGAAAATGCTGACTTATTCAAGGGATACCGCTGGTCAGGAACGATACAAATCATTAGCGCCTATGTACTACCGTAACGCCAACTGCGCTGTTGTTGTGTACGATATTACCCAAGAAGTACGTAACGCACATTTTACATTCCGACCAAGAATTAATAGATTTCTACATAGGCTTCGTTAGATAAGGCCAAGTCCTGGGTGAAAGAGCTGCAAAGACAAGCCAACGAGAACATCATCATCGCTCTTGCTGGTAATAAGCGCGATTTAGAAGCAAAGAGACAGGTCGAGACTGCGGTAGGTATCTCTTTACTGCTTCCCGTATTACAAGCAATACTAACTCTAGATTAGGCTGCCGAAGCTTACGCTCAGGAAGCTGGATTACTTTTCTTTGAGACCTCTGCCAAGAGCGGGGAAAATGTGACTGAGCTCTTCACCGCTATTGCAAAGAAGCTACCTCTCGAAACCGCCTCTACTCGGCAAAGAGCTGCGCCTAAGGGCGTTGATCTCAACCGGACGAACCGTCGTGCGCCAGCTGCCAGCAACAACGGCTGCACTTGCTAAGAAGTCTATTAATTGTTTGTACATGATATTAGGAGTTGGTAGTGGCAGTCGTTGTATTGGAGAATTCGTCACTGTATTGCCATAATTTAATTATCTGTTTATTTTTTGGCACAGTTTCAACACAACAACATGAGCATATATAGTGTGAGGAGGAAGAAGATGATGACTATGCAGCAACTGATTGCACGAGAGTTATTTTTTTATTGAGAACAAATCAAACTGGGAGGGTATATGTTATAGTAATATATTAGGGAGCAGAAGACCGATCGACAAAGAAGGGGGTTGGAGAGTATAGTGTTCTACTATTTTTATTATCAATCAGAGACTTCTTTTTCACTTAATGCAATATGATTCTTTATAACTTATTGGTGATTATTTTCATGGTTGAGGTGTTTTATCTTATTTTATTTTATTTCGTTTCTATGTGTTTTAGTCCTTAAGTGTTTTCTTACTTTTGTGTTTTAGTCTCCTTTTGAGTCATATGTTGAGTTTGTGCTTTTGCTTCTTTGCTTCGATATGTTTAATCTTTGAATTATTTTGTCCATTTCACATCAGATTGATAGATATTAGCTATTGGCCCAAGATACTTCATTTTGTTTTCCGATATGCCTCACATTGTATACGCGTCTCTTACTCTAGGTCTTTTGCTAGAATAGGTATCCATATCTCGGATTCTTACTCCTCTTGTATTGATTAGGATTTAGAGAGATAAGATTCATTTATATTAACATAAAAAAATTGATGAAATGCAAATCATCTGAGCGCAGCTCAAGAAACTTTCAGGATGTAAAAAAAAGAAAAGAAAACGTATTAACTATTCCTTCTTATTTTGGTTGTAGTTCATATGAGTATTCTGAATGCATGAAATAATAAGTCGCAAAAGATGCCAAAAATCCTACTACCGCGTACGAAAAAAACCACGAAACATAAGACAGCTGTATACCATTTCGCACAATAGGGAGTCTTGGTGATGTTTTCGTACGTATAGGTTCAGAAATTTCTTGATCTGGTTTGACTAGAGCTAAATAATGTAAAGGTGTAGAGGATCCACCTGATGGTCCACCTGATGGTACATTTGTATATGGACTTATGTCTTCGACAGTTGCGTTTGGAGGAGACAAACTTATATCGCCGGTTGGAGAATAAGCAAAATTTGGCATTACGGTCATATTCGACTGATGTTCAGGCTCATCTGTCAATGTTAATTGTCGCCAAAGAGAGAATACACCAGGAGTTGCATCAGCTGTAGTCCTTGACGCCGACGTAGTAGGAGTTGAAGCTGATGTGGTCGGTAATGAGGTAGAATTTGTCTTTCCTGAAGATCTTCGACGACCCCGTTCCATATTTACACCAATCCGATCTAGTAAACTTTCTGCTGAAGGTCGCATGTCCGGATCAGGGGATAGTAAATCCGAAAGTAAATCATAAATTTCAGGAGGTAGATCATTTCGTAGATTCAAGACTTCTGATTTATCAAAACCCTTCCAATTCATAACTTCATTGCGTAATTCATCAAATTCAGACTCAAATTTGTGTTGATACGGAAGTCTTGAAAAACATAGAAAATATAGAATCATTCCGAGGGAAAACATATCAGTTTTGAATGAAAATTGTGATAATTTTCCTGATGCTCCATCACGAATTAATGTTTCTGGAGCACAGAATCCTACTGTCCCTGTTGCTCCTGTTGCATCGCGTATTGCTCCTTCACGTTGGCCCTCACCAAAATCACTGACAAGGACTTTTGGAATTCCAGGAACTCCAGATCCGAGATCTAGTAAGCAATTTGAAGGTTTCAAATCACGGTGAACAAATCCATTTTGATGAAGATGGTTCAGTCCTGATGTAATATCAATAAAAAATAAACCAATTTCTTCTAGAGAAAGAAAAGCTTTAGGAGTCTGTAGCTGTGAGGTTTGATTTCTAGTTCTTCGGCTTCTGGCTCTCTTCTTCAATTCCGCAACGTCAGGCTCTCTAAACGATATCCCAGCTCGATTGTAAACATACTCTTCTAAAGTACCACCGTTACAGTACTCTTGAAGGATAAAGATACAGGGAACTCTTGGTCCGAAATTTGAGAGCTGAGCATTTTCAAGCCAAACATGATTATAGTTGACTAAATTAGCATGCACAATGCGTAATAGATCAACCTCTCGAAGAACACGTTCAAGCCATTTATGATCATCACCGACTGGTATTTTCTTGCATGCAAACTGACCTAGAGAAACGCCGTCAAGAATATGCTCTACAAGATAAACAGCACCTCTTCCTCCGCGTCCAAGCTCACGCTCAGTGACGAAGAACCGCTCGAAATAACCTTCACTGTATGCAGAAGATGAGATGCCTATGCGGCTTGTGGGGGGTCGTGGACTAGGAGGTCGGGACGGGTTTGGAGTGGGATTAGTGCTCGCGTCTTGTAATAATCTGAAATAGTTCGCATCGACAAATGTGCGTCCACGCACACTATGAGAGCTGTGGTTGTTCATTGAGCGAAAATCAGCCGGATCATTTTGAAGTGTCTGAGCATTGACAAGTCTTCGATTCTGAGGACGGGCAGCAGTAGACGAAGAAGAATCGGGCTGCTCAAAAATCGGAGGCGAGTTTCCTCTTCCACAATATGGACATATTGCATGATGATCATTTAAAGGGTGTGCATGGGCTGGAGAAGGAGAGTTGATTGAAAGTTCGCGATGGAGTTGGAGTTGCCTCGAATCGGTGTCGTAAACCACGACAGCATTACGACTTGGATCGCTCCTGTGAGAAAATAAAAATTGCAATCAGCATAAGCAGTTCAGATATTAAGCTACACAAATCATGAATCCATACAAAACTACGCCTTGGTTCTGGTGATAGCGCACAACAGACATTTGCGCTGTAGTCTCAGACACGTCAGGAACAAAAACAATGCCCCAGATGCTAAACTGAACAAACAAAATCGCGAAACAAATCTCAGTGACAGATTTATGTCAGCCAAACTCAAGCAACTTGAACATCAAACTTGAGTAAAACCGATCGGACGCAATACAAAAAGCAGTCGCGATACTCCAAATCAAGATCCAAAAGTGGTTTGTCTTCGACAGGTTATTATTCCTCTATCCAGAGCCCATCAAGCCTGCCTATAGCTATGCTGTAAGCAACTACGGGGTTCGTGTTATGTTAAATGGAAATAAGATTTGTTGACGCGGGCGTGACACGTAACAGTCGCGCTAAAGCTAATTTGTGACGCGTCGCGCGGCGCGTCGTTAGTTAAATTTTGCGTTTACTTGCCGCGGCTCAAAGCGCCTCCTCGCTTCGTCTATTTCCGAGCCAAGTTCATTTGGCTGGTTGGTATCTGCTCTGATATTTGCAAACGTTTGATTTTCTGCATTCTGTGGGTCTGTCTAAGATTTTACTGTGTGGATTCTATCGTAATCGAGCGACAGCGAACTTTAGTTTCGCGTTCGTGTCGCGATGGGTCTTTCTGAGCAGTATCTATCAACTCCGTCGCCTTCAGCAACCATCAGCAGTAAGAACAGCAATGATGGCGGTGACGACAATGATTTACCTTCCTCTCCGCCTAATCCTCCTTTAGCAAAGGTCAAACGTGTGAATTTCGATATGGAAGCGACATGGATGGAACCTGGCTCTTCTCCAAAGACACCAATGCATAATACCCCGTTAAAAAGAAAATCCATCTTGAAACCACCAACCTTGTCTTCTGATGCTTATTCTGACAGTGCTCAGGGAATATTGCTCAATTTAGATGCGTATCCTACTTTTGGTACTATGCTGCAGACGATGTGCGGAGCGCTTGCTGCCAACGATGGGCAGAGCAAACTAGACATTTACTTATTGCTAATCAATGCTATGCGTGGTCTAAAGAATTATCCCGATTCTGATTCTTTAAAGCTAAATTTGAGTCAATTGGTCTCATTCATCAGACGAGATATTGAGTATCCAACCGATGGTTTGGAAGGATGCGAATCTAGAGTGATGTTACAAGCAATCAAACTTTTTACCTGTTTGGCATCTATTAGCTCTCTTGCCCCGTCTATTGACCCACATACAGTTTCATGGCTATTGAATTTGAGTGTCTGTACTTTAGAAAGAGAAAATTTAAAGAAGGTTTGTGCTAATACAAATTTAATTTGATATATACTAATGTCAACACAGAGTATTCTTGTTTGTCACCTATCATTTCTTGGAAGCCAGAGATTTTCAAGCCGGCTCATCACCGCAGATCTAGTTCAAAGAATACTAACTATTGTCTTACGAGTGCATAGCTGGTCTAAAGGCGTCGAGGGCCATTGCCATATTGTTCTCGACATGCTTCTGCAAGCCAATGCAAAAATTATGCTTGAACGTGCAAGAGAATGGGTACCACTGTGCCTAGCTTCAAGCTTTAGTACAATAGGTGCACTACATTGCAAAGCTATATTACCATTAAAGTCTGCATCAAGATTATATATTGGCGAGAAGTCATTTTCATTAATCGTTCACAATACATTCGAGGAGTCTATAACAAGCATACGAGACGATGATAACCAAGTTGTACACATCACTTTGTTCGAGGCCGCATTTGATAACATTGATACCTTATTTAAAAACAAGCAAGAAGAACATGTACTGCTACTGTGGGAAACCATTGTCGTTTTACTATCAGCATGGGGGCGTAAGCGAGATGAAAGACTAGATAAGTGGATTTATCTTAACTCCTGGCTTGACATCTTCCGAAAATGCACATCATCAACAGATACGTCAATTCGTGAACAAGCAATCGTTAGCTGGCAAAAACTTGCTTACGCATGGATCACTTGCCCAGTTGTCGCGTACGAATCAGAAACTTCAAAAAGACGCATGAGCATCATATTATCTGTTTTTAAATTTTTTGGTGATAACAGAGAAAGCACAGTTTTAGCTCTTTCACAGACCTTTTACAAAATTACGCGCATCATTCTACGATTAGGTCCTATCGCTACCAATGTTACTCCTTCCGAGTATTCTTGGAGACAAAATGAATTCTTATGGACCAGTCTTGTAATACCCGTTATTCGCGATATCTGTCTTCGAAATCCTTCAACTTCTCTGTACGGTATCTCGCTTCTTCGCGATTTGCTGTTGGCAAACAAATCCCAACAAAAGTCCGACCGTGAATTATGTTTTAGTTCATCATCTGCTTCTGATTTACCTAAAATGAACTCCAAGTGGTTACGATCACGAGCGGATATTGTCATTGAAGTTATCGGTTTCGCATTTGAGCGGTCACAAGATGATCTTCAAAAAAACATTGCTTTGGAGTGTTGGCAAGCGTATATGAAACATATTGAGCTTGTAACTGCTCGTGAAGTTCGAAAAACTGCTGAAAGTATAGAGTGTATTGTGTCGATTTGCAACTTTCTAAAAAGCTACGCACAGTCAGACCACATGGAGCCAGGTGAGTTTCTCTCTAACTTTAAAGGGAAAGTCGTGAATTAACTGTGTTAGAAATGTTCTGCAAAGTGCTCACTTCAGCCATCAACAGATTTGATGCTGTTGACTTCATAGAACGCATTTATGTTGCTGAGAACTCGCAGAAATTCGTAACTACTTCACCGTCCAAACGACAACACAAAGTAAAATCTGACGATGCATTTGTGAAACTCCTCCAGTTGTTCCTTATTTCCAACATAGTTAAAAAAGCGGACCACAACCGAATGGCTGAACTTGTCTTTCTGATGATTCAAGATGCTCTTAGCAAACTAGTTCCTACCACTAGACAGATCAAAGTTCTGAAATCAATATTTGAGATGCTTGTCAGCGTATTTGGAACCGGTCCTGGTTTAGAATATAATGGAGCGGGCGCGACAGCTGGTTGGTTTGGAGCTGCAAAGTATGCTGCACTTATTGACGAACAAAGCAACGATCGCAATGAGTTAATTTCTGTTATGTGTTCGTCAGGATATTTGTAAGTTCCGACACCAAATAACGCGAACATTGCTAACATCACATAGGATTGCATCGGCAGTAAACTTCTGTGATCTGTACAAATTTATGACTGTTCACCAATTCCAAGCGGATACTGAAAAGATACTCTCAATGTTTCTTTCTGTTCTACGTCTAGAGATTGCTCAAGACACATACCGATGCCGTGCTCCAGCAATTATTTCGCTTCTTATTGGAAGCATCGCAACTAGCGACTTAGATGCTTTCAGGTTCGTAATATATTTGCTTGTTACACTTTTTATTCTAATCTTTTTCCACAGACAAAAGGAACTCCAAACTACAGTTGTCAGCACTCTTTATGAAATAATGAGCAAGCCAGATGTTTTCTGCAACATTCCTGATATGGAAAAGTTACTTCTTCATACTATTTTTTCTCAAGACAATAAAACAATTGCTGAATACATTCAGCTTTACTATAATCACTTTTCTGCATTTTTACTTGATCCTTATCAACGATTAATCATTACTCAGCAAAATCAAAACCGCTATGCGTTTCACATTGACTTTTGCAATCTAGCTCTATCATTTATTCAGTCAACTTCAGATCGATTAGAAATCCTCGAGCAGACCAAATCTCTATTTACAGCCTATTTCGTTTGCAAAGAACCAAAGATCAAATCTGCAGCTATTCAAGCGGCTGAGTTTATGGAGATTAGTAAACTCAGAGGAGATCAGTGGCTCACTTTACGCACTTGTTTGAGATGTGCAAAAGATTCACAAAAGGAAGATTTGGTTGTCGAGAAGGCTGAAAAGAATATGGTGTCGACTGTTATTGAGCCCATATCATTCGTTTGCGAGAAAGTGGAGGACACTGTTGTTGCAAACGATGAACCTGCTATCGCTGTAGATGAGATTGAATCTTCAATTATTGAGGAGAAAACTGACGATCATACTACACTCAGCGTCAACAACGATGATGACTCAGATGCCACAATTTCGTTAGTTGATGAGGACGAAATTCTTGATACTTTTGATAATTCGGGATTTCCCCACAAAGAGTTAGCCTCTACTACGACGACACCACAGACTTCAAATAAGAAAGTTGGACACAGTGTTAAGACTGTGAGCATTAGCAAGTCAGTAGCTGATACGCAGATCATCAAGGAACATAGTATGCTATCTGACTCTGTTCTTATTGAACGAATTGTGTCAGTTGTTGATACACATACTACGAGCGAGAATGTTTCTACTGAAGAGCAAACTCTGGGAAAAGATGATGGTTTTTTAAGGAGGATTGATGATACACAGATCGTTGATGATTTCACTTTGGTTAACGATGATGAGACAACTGTTTGTGACCACAACTCTACTTCTTCTAACCTTGAGATTGATACTGCCTCCATTGTTGATTCTGATACAATTATTGTTTCTTTGCCAGTACCATCTTCCAGTTTGGAAGAGAGAGTTCCAACGACTCCGAGACAGACTAGAAATCTTCGACGCCGTAAGAACTCTCTATCTCCTGAAAAAAGAAAAGGATTACGCAAAGCTTCACCTAAAGTTGGTAAAGCGAAGGAGAATGAGGCGAAACATGTATCCGAGAAGTCCGCAAAGGTTGACGCTCGTAAAAATGGGTTTACCAGGGTTACAAGGAAAAGAAATGAGGACCATCCTTTGAACACACGCGTTACAAGAAGCAAGGCTCAAAAAAGTGAAGCCGCAGAGGAGACAACACTCGTAGACGGTAAGTTTCTCAATAGTTTACTGTGAACAGAATGCTAATTGCTATTAGTTTCCAATGGTCGTAAGCGGAAAAGAAACCAGCTTGTTTACGACGATTCTGATATAGAGGCTATCGCTCCAATTGATTCTGGTATGTTCAAGATTACTTTTCTCTGAACGCTTTCTAACTTTATAGGTTCAGTCTCACTTAAAAGAATCAAAACTTCGTCGTATTCTTCTTCAAAAACAACTTCTCCGTTGCCTCAGACCCCAATTGATGGTAAATCGGCGGAAACACTACCTGATGATACAGATGACGATGAAGATGAGATTCAATCTCCCCGCTCCTCGCAAGGTTCGCCAAAAAGGTAAAGCTGATTTTTAGGGCTCTTTCTCTATGTATGGATCTAACTCTTAAATCTTAGTGTCTACGCATTTGGGCTTGGTGAGCGCGTCAGTAAAATTTTCTCAAAGACTCTCTTTTCTTCATGGAGAAGTGACTCCTCTCTAGCTTCTAGATCTGAAGCTATGACAGAAGAGATCTTTTCAGCCTCTCCTATCAGAAATGAAGAAAAAGATAAAAATTTGGATCAGCTGTACTCGAATAATGCTAGAAGAACAACATACACACCAACAAAGAAAGCAACGAAGTGTGCTGGGGCGAAGCACAAAGTGAGCAAGCCTGTTCGCAAAGAAAAGGCTAAGGTACCCGATACTGGACGTGTCTTGCGCTCATCGTCAGTTACTTCTCAAGCAGTGGAAGAGGCTGAACAGACACAGCCCACTGAAAACGGGTTCAATTATGTACTGCAGCGATTTGGTTTAAAGCTTCCTTGGTCGCAGTAAAGCGCTTAATTTTTTAGTTACAAGTGTGTTACGAAAGATAAAGGATATATTGAAGAAGTGAACGATTTGGCGGAAAATGATCTGAGGACGCGAAACATTAGCAATCATGATTGATTTGATAGGAATATTTGTGCATTTTTAAAGATAATTTAAAGGAAAGGATGTTGGGGTTAAGGTTATGCAATCAAGGCGTTATATTATTTAAGGGTTATCATAGAACAATACAGAATGAAAGTCTTCGTACAATGTAATGGTGAACAAACAATTGTCGGTGAGTATTCTTTTCCAATTACGGAACTCTCAAAACATGTGAATAAAGTTGCAATTGACAAACCTTATTTTGCACTTTAAAGTTTGGAGATTGAAATTTGGCGCTTGTGAATGAGATGAGTATCCATGAACTGTAAAATTCAATGCGAAATCTATCGTCAGACCATTTGTGCTTATACTAACAAGTGCGTCTCATGAAATGTTTTGAGCGTTACGGCATATACGAGAGCAATTAATGGTTTGTAAAAATCTACTAATTAATACAATGAGGGGGTTACGGCAGTTTCCAATTTTACGGTTTCGGTTTTACTCCACCACGTCGCGAACTTATTCCGTAAGGTCACCTACACAACTTAATAGCCTTTTGTTAATACAGCTATGATAACCAGGATGCAATTGATGCACTTAATTCATTGCAAACGAATTTTGCTACTTTAGAAGCAATTCGCAAATCACAAAAAAAATCGCAAGCTTTAGCTATTCCTGAGATGATTGAGTGGACTCGAAGAATAGGATACAAGGTTTGATCAAAAAAAAAGTTTTGTTGCCTACTGGAATCAATAGAGCTAAAAGTTAAGAAGCCATCGGATTTGAACAAATTGAATATAATTCATGTGACTGGAACGAAAGGTAAAGGATCAACATGCGCATTTACTTATTCAATACTAGCCCAATACAACCCATCCGTTTTCAAAAAAATCGGACTATACACTTCTCCACATTTAAAATCTGTACGAGAACGAATATCCATCAATGGTCGTCCTCTACCCGAGGCTCTTTTTACCAAATACTTTTTTGAAGTATGGGATAGGCTTGAGAATACAAAATCAGATGAAGAGAAGTTCACAACGATGGGAGAGGGAGTCAAACCCGTTTATTTTAGATTTTTAACGTTACTTTCTTTTCATGTGTTTTTATCAGAAGGCGTGGATACAGCTATTTATGAAGTTGGAATTGGAGGCGAATACGATTCGACTAATATTGTCGAAAAACCTACGGCGGTAGGTATTTCGAGTATAGGAATTGATCATACAAGAATTTTAGGAACTACTCTTAAAGATATTGCATGGAATAAGGGAGGAATAATGAAGAAGGGAACAAAAGCGTTTAGTGTCGAGCAGCCTTTAGAGGCTTGGAGCACGTTACAAGGACGCGCCGACGAAAAAAATGTAGGTTTCCCTACGGACGTCAATTGTGGCTAAAGGACGTGTTGACGAGTTTAGGTTGAGTTAGTCAAGGTGCCTATACATCCAGAAGTTGAGAAAATTCAGTTGGGAATTGATGCTGAATATCAAAGGATAAACGCATCTCTGGCAGTCGCGCTTGCACACGAGCATTTGACAAAACTGGGATATATGCAATCTTCCGAAAATACAAATACTACGCTAAATCCCGCTTTTATCAAAGGATTAGAACAAGCATCATGGCCGGGTAGATGCCAGCTTTTGAAAGATTCAGTCACGGATGGAAGAGTTGAATGGCTGTTAGACGGAGCGCACACTGAAGAGAGTATAACTGTTGCAACTAAATGGTTTGATAAGAAGGCGAGAAGCAAAGCATACAAAGTATTGATATTTAATCAACAAACAAGAGATGCTAATTCTCTTGTGGGAAAGCTTCATTCGATTTTAGGTACAGATGTAGCTTTCGATGAAGTTATATTCTGCTCAAATATTACTTGGGCAAGTGGAGGTTCTCAAGCTGGTCAGTTAACTTTTGAATCTCTTTAGATAATTCTTGAAGTACTAATTTTTTTCTTAGCTGAATTGACGTCGATGAATACGTCTGAGCAAGAAGTTCGCGATTTAGTAGTTCAAAAACAACTGTCAGATCACTGGGCAAAACTCGAGCCTCATAGTAGACGAACAGTAGTTGCGACGATTGAAGAAGCAGTCAACTACGCTCGAGGAATTAAGCATGATGATGTGCAGGTTTTGGTTACTGGAAGCTTGCATTTAGTTGGCGGATTATTACTTGTTTTAGACGGACATGCGTAGACGTTCTTTTTTACATGTAAATATTGTACAGTATTTATATAGATAATTAGCTATAGCTGTATGGCCGTAATGCATAACTTCTGACAGGATATAATCCAGCAGGTAAACCTTGCTGTACCTCGGTGAATAAAAGCTCTAAGCCAGCCATACTGAAAATTGCTCTAAAGGATTTGTCTGATCTCGTTACTGAACTATCAGTATCGTCGAATTCATCTTCATCAGAAGATGTATTGTTCTCTTTAACAAAAATCAGACCGCCTTTAACGAGTGAATTCTTACATCGCATTAAAAAGCTGACTAGATCAACATCTTTCAGCTGTCCTAAACACCACTGGCACCAAATAAACCAATAATCCTTCTTCTCTGGAAAAAAATCTTGCATGCCGAGTTTATATATATCGCCTAGTTTATCAACAACACCAGCTCGAGTGAGCTCGGGCTCGATTTGCTCTGCAAATGGAATTACAGGCTCTACTAAGTCAACTTTATCGCAAACTTGAGATAGTACATCTCGAGTTACACGGCCTATGCTATTCATAAAATCAATATAACAATCTATAATTAAAAAAAAAACTTTGAGTCAAAAAAAGAAAAAGAAGCACAAACCCTGCACCAATATCACATCCTCGTTTCAATACATCACTTTTACCAATTGCATCAAAAGCAGGAACTTTGCGACGCGTAGATCGGATAAACTGAAGTGACCCGCGAACGTCTGTTCGAGGAAGCGTAGTATGGCCAAAACCACCTAAAACACCATCGACAGTTGCAGGTACGCCTGTCCAGTAGTCAATAGCATCAGAGTAAGAGATTGCAGAGTCTGGTGCTGTTGGTGAATCGTGTGTATTGTTGTGATCTTCTGAGGACATTTTGCAACTAATAATTGAGATATGGCAGACGTTCTTTGTGTAAATTCAGGAACTCAAGCCACATTAAAGCCACATGCGGCTGTGTAGAGGGTTTATTCTGTCGCGATCCTTGATGACATGCCAATCTGTGTATTAGTTAGATCGATTCCGCTTCTTTCATATAAGACACAGTAATAAAGGTTTTGCTGTTTAAATACTGCTTTGATAGAATAAAGCAAGATGTCAAGTACGTTGATACGGTTGGAACAATGAATGACAAACATGGCATTTATTAACTCTTTATATAGACAGCGCAGGATTTGATCGCCATATTACGATCTTTTCCCCCGAGGGGCGATTATATCAAGTTGGTACGTTTGATGGATGCTGTTTATTATAGTATGCTGATAATATAGAATATGCATTCAAGGCAGTAACTGCTGCAAATATCACATCAATTGCTTTACGAGGTAAAGACTGCGCGGTTGTGATTTCCCAAAAGAAGGTTCCTGTACGTATTCGCGCATGGTATTAGCCAGAGAATGTGGTTTAACAAGTCATGTAGGATAAATTGCTGGATCCCGAATCTATTAGCTACATTTTCCAAATTTCACCTGGAATCGGTGCAGTATTGACTGGTCAAATTGCGGATGCACGTGCAGCAGTTACAAGAGCACGATCCGAGGCCGCCGAGTTCTGCTACAAATACGGTTACGAAATGCCAGCAGATGCTCTTGCGAAGAGACTTGCGAATATCAATCAAGTATACACGCAACGAGCGTACATGCGACCATTAGGAGTTGCAATCACGCTCATTTCTGTGGACGATGAATTCGGACCGCAGCTGTACAAATGCGATCCAGCGGGATACTACGTGTCGTACAAAGCTACTTCGACAGGACCCAAACAGCAAGAGGCGATGAATTACTTGGAGAAGAAGCTTAAGAAGAAGGACTGCGCCGAGGGTGGATGGGAGGCGGTTGTTGAGTTGGCGATTACAGCGCTTTCGAGCGTTCTGAGTGTCGATTTCCGCAAGAATGACATTGAGATTGGCGTGGTTGTTAAAGGAGAGGACGGCAAAGAAAGTCGGTTCCGGAAGCTAACACCGGATGAGATTGACGAGCGGCTCGTTGCGATTGCGGAGAAGGATTAGATAGATGAATTATCAAGTGTTGTTCTGAAATGGTGCAAGTAGCAAATCAGTGCTGACAACCACGTGGTCGCTGAGACAAGCGAGATGCAAGACGAGACGGCTGCGTGGTTTGAGGCTGCTGTTTGAGCCTTTGCGGTGGATCTGACAGGGTTGCGGTGAGCAGACAAGGAACACGCTCGTAGTCTGTAGATAATGTGCGGAGTGGGCTATGTGACTGCAGAGTCTTGGCCTGGGAAAAAGAAAAGAAAAGAAAAGAAAAAGAAAGAAAGAAGAGACTTTTCAGGGAGATTTGTGACCAAACATAGGAGAAAAAGTCCGCATCTAACTAAACGTGGTCATTTAACCTTGGTCGTACCTAAATTGCAATGCTGTTGTTCACTAAATGAACGATAAACGAGCAACTGCATTCCAATTGAATTAATTTAAAGAAAAAAAGAGTAATAAGATATAATTTAAACTGATTTTTATCTGCTAATATTCATTAATTGCAAGTTTATGATGTTTTTTGCGATTTTTATGTAGATTGATGAGAAAGGTACCGCCTTAAGCCGCCGCGCGTATAAGATACAGGTCCAATTACATTAGGAAGAATCTCGATCTTTGGAAATACTCTTAATGCAGAATTCTTCTCTTCTAGCAAGAATACTTCGACCTCGTTCAAAAATGCTCTGACGTCTGTGAATGATAGAATATTACCATTTAAATCATTTATGCGAGCGTGGAGCTTTGCGTATGGCGTGGAAGTGCTATCTGCTGTAGGTATCAGTCTAGTTTCTGAAAATGATCTCTTTCGCTTGGTGGTGGGTTTAGACGCATGTGGAGGACTAGACGGAGGAGTAATTGTCATGATTGGACCTTTTGATGGTAGTCCGCGATTGCGTGTGGTGCAATCGATTAATTTGAAGCTTGATACTCGATTCCAAGCTTCTAGTCTGCTTAATTGCATACGCACAAGACGTAATTGTAGCAGTGGGAAGGTGTTTTTTCGATAGCTCTCTCTGCTGTAAGTTAGAATACAATTCAAAATCTGAACGAATTAAATCAAATGGAACCATACCGTTGATAATATCTGCGGCAGACCGTTACCCACATCTCTTCGGGAATCGCAAGAGTTTCTCGTTTGTTTCGACCAAAAAAGTGCGAGACGACTTTTCTAGTCGGCAAAGCTTCAGCTTCGGAAATACTTTGAACGTTTCCTTGAGCTTGTAATGCAATGGGGTGTCCGGCACAGCAACATGAGCTGTTTGAGCAAAAGAGAGGCGATGGTGCCGTTTGAGTGGGTGGAGTAGGTGCAGCTATACTGAAAGACGTAGCAATAGTTGTAGCAGAAGATGCAGACGCAGACACAAGTTCAAGTTCAGGCTCTGTAAGCGGAGGTGTAGGCGGTGTATATTGATGACTGCTAGCCAGAATGGGCTCAACATCAAACTCATTCACCAAATCCGCGATACTGATCATTCTTTTGCTAGACATACTCAGACAGCAGAAGCGGCAAAAGACGCATTAAATAAAGGTAAACTACGCACAAGTGCAGGACGGGATAGAGTAGTATTTATATTTCCTACGGCCGACTAGTTTGGCTGCTGCGTGTTCTGCAGCATCCAATTGACGGGTCGAGCCCCTAAAAGCTAATCCGTGGCTTGCGCAAGACGGGACGAACCCAAGTCCTTCGTTCAAGCGCTTGAACTCCAGATGCCAGCTGACTCTTTTACATGTCTCTCGCTTTTCATTTGCTACAGTCGTTTCTCTAAAGCAGAACTATTGCAAAAGGCAAGAGACAGCACTCGACAGACGTCGACCAGCGACACGGCGTCTAGTTGTGGGGGCATCGACACAACTTTGCGCGCGCTGTGGAGAAGAAGAAGGCGGGCGTGCACAAGAAAATGAAACTCTGCTTCTCTGCACCGGTAAACCTTGTCTCCTATTCCTCGTTCCTCCCCCTTATCGATCTCGGTAGCAGCCTATGTATGACATGACTATACGCTGCACGCGATGGCAGAACGTGCTTTTCACAGCAAGTAGCTGGTTTTTTATTTGTACATTGTGCAGTGTTTCTACAAGCGTTATACTACCGCTACATTGAAAATGCAAGACAAATGTGGTCTCGCTTGCGCTGCGGCTCAAATACACTTGATGTCGCCGCTGCGAACAGACAACAGCTGATGGCGCCGACCAGACTTTTGTTTTAGTAAAAAGCAACTAGCGAAACGAAACAAAACAAAAATCTGATGATGCAGACAGAGATCGACGAAACGTCGAGTGGCGCGCCAAATCATGCTTTGCTTTGTTGTGCTGCGCGCTTTGTTGTGTCAATGACTTCTCAGATAGACTTCTCGCACGCTGCTTAATAGCTAAAGTCAATCAGTCAGTGGTCAGGGTTACCCGTGCCAATACACAGCTCTCTTGTGGCAGTCTTAATGCTCTCGGCTAAGTATTCTTTTATTTTTCGCTCTAGCTTCTGGACACAATTAATGCGCTTCTTACGTATTATTCAGAGTAGTTTATTTGAGATTATATGCTTTGATTAGCTGAATGACTTGCCAAACCGAGCTTTCTTTGATTCTCGGCTACATTGCGTATTTTTCTTAACCGTTGTCAGCTGCATCGGTATCGTTCGTCTCAGCATCTGTACCTGCATTATCCTTGTTGGCTCGTCTGGTACTTAATCTTAACTTTCACTTCTACTCCATATTCCTGGTTTTTGCTGGTATTTACTGGTCATTTGTTTCCATTATCGTATGAAACCGGCACATTTTTTAACTCTTTGTACTTCTTATCGCAACCTAATCGATCGATTAATTTTTTTTGGGTCAAATTCAATTTCTTCTCATTTCCCATTGATTAATAGCTATATGCACGTTTCTAAACCAAATCCAAAAACTCCAGTCCCCCGTTTTGATATAATTCACATATCCAAATGTCCCCCCAATAAAACTAAAAACCAGACAGAGTCAGTATACTCTATTGGCTTTTTCTTTTCTTTTCTTTTTTTTCTTTTTTTTTCTTTCTTTTTTGTCCGTAGACTAATACACTCGCCCCCTTTTCGTATAGTGTTCCGCAAGCATTTCTGTATCTGCCATCGCAATTTTGCATATCGCATTTTCAAACTTTCCCGCAATCCGTCGCACAGCCCTCTCAGCTGCCCTTCCCGCAAGACTGCCCTCGCTCTTCATAATTGCGCTATTTGCATGCTGTAGTGCAAGACCGTGCTCAAGAATAATCACGAGTACTTGTACATACTTGCTTAGTGGTCCTGCTAATATGTCGTCCCGAATAAGGGTATTTACCTTTGACAATTCTTTGTCCATAACGTTGACCATTCCAATTGGTACACCAATCTGACTTGGTCCACTCGACTCAGCTCTCGTCGTACTCGTCGACATATGAGAGCTTTTCGTTGACTTGCGCATGCCGAACCACCCTCCTCCGCCGCCGCCGTTACTGCTTGTGTGCTTTTGAGACACTGAAGGAGGGGGGAATCGCGCACTGTTACTCCGTCGCAGAGGAATACTTGTCGTAGAACTGATTTGCTGCATGCTACTATACCCATTTTTAGCACCATCATTTAAGAATTTCTCAATCATTTCCACCGCTCGCTCCACTTTTACTAATCGAGATGTGCTAGGTTCTTTTTCAAACTTTAACATCTCTACAGTTACTAGTTGCCAACAGACTATCTTGTCAGCCATCGCAGGCAGCTTAGTGTCGTTGCCTAGATAAAACTCTGGTCGTAGCTTTACTGCAGGAGTAGATTGGATTTGCCCACCCTTCAATGATGTAAGCGCCGCATATAACTGCTTCATTGTCAAAAAAGTACGCGCTTCAGGATCAATAAGCACCGGCACTGGTTCTGTTGACAACGAATTGATTATCGACGATGATACAGATGCGGAAGATGCTCGGCTTAGAGAAGTTTTTGGTGATATGGACGCGGTAGAATCGTCATTGGAAAGACGATCTTGTGACGTATCTGTAGATAATTTCTGCGTCAAAGATTCTGACACTGCTACTTCCTGTACTTTCCGTATCACTCGGAACGGAAGTTTATATACTTTGCTGGATGTCATTTTTAAATTGTGCGATTTTGGTGCAGAGCTAGATGGCATGAATGTCGACATCATTACTCGAGGGCTAGTAGGACTAGCTAGCGATGCCGATGAACCTGTAGATGAACCTGTAGAGAGCTGTGAAGAGGTATGTAAGGTAAGCGACGGTTGAGCTGGTAATGATCTTCGGAATGTCCGTCTAGAAGAATTTGATTGTGAAGGAAGACTTGAGTCTGATAATTGTGTTAAATTTGACACACTTTCGAATGGTAACGGCAGAAGATCACGATCTCGCCATGTCTTTTCTCTGCTTTTCAGCATCTGCGTGACTGGAAACTCTTCAAGGCTCTAAAGAATTAGTAACGTTAATAAAAAGTATATTCTTTGCATACCTTTTTTGGTGATGATGTTCGACTTGTATCAGTACTTGAAATTGCACTTCCGTCATCTTCATCTTCGTCGTCGTCATCATCGGAGTAATAAAAAAGAACATCACTTTTCGTCGAAGAGCTGTCTCTCTCATCTATGCTTCCTTTTGTAAGCCGTTTACTAGTATTTCCTTTCTGCTTCGCTTTCACTGGCGGATGATTAAATCTGGCTCTAGCAATCTCTAGTTCAAGATCAAACTCTCTCAAAATATCAGAAGTGCTCATCGCATCAACACCAGGTATTTCATCGTCTATTTCTTGTTCCCGATTTTCCAAAAACTTGAAAAGTAAACTAGTCGGACTCATTTGTGCTTTTGCAGCTAGTGTCTTTCTTTGTTGTAGGAAATCTAATGGTTGAATAACCCGCTCAAGCTCATCTTGTTCGTCACAAAGGCTGTCGCTGCATGAGATAGATCCATCTATTCTTGTACTTGCTCGCGGGGGTGTATCAGACACGCTCTTGATAAGTTGTTCGACTGTGTACTCATCTTTGTCATCGTATTCGCTGACAAGTGATAAAGATACAGGAACTTGACTCAAACGAGTCTTTGCTGGAAAACGAGTGTAGGGTGTCGTACAAATAATTTCCAACTCGCCTATCCTATGTGCATACACATCAAACTGCGATAAGTCAGTACCTTAATAAATGAGCAAGGGCAATTAGCATACAATACTTCGTAGACGGTCACACTCGGGAGATGTCTGTGCTCGATCAATCACGACTTTGAGTTGTTTGCATGCATCTATGTATGCCGATCGTGCTACTCAAGAGTTTAAAATAGTGTTAACATCAATTTAGGAGTCAGTACTACCTTCGTTCACTTTTAAATCATTGTCGAAAGCCACTGCTTCATTTGCTTTCATCAACGCACTCATGAGATCCTTTCTGTTCTCCTGCTCATTGTCTATTGTGGATTCTGCGCTTGAACGAGAGATAATCGTTGGTGACGGCTGCAAACCAGATTCCGGTGTCCTAGCTGGACCAGAGAGTTGATTGCTTTTTTGAACTGAAGTTTCGGTTCTTGATGTGAGGAACATCGTCGTTGCTATAGTCTCTTTCGGAGTCATTGGTCTCAATTGCGACGTGTGGGAAACTATCATGCCAATTGCTTCTTGTAATCACACGATTCTGTGTTTTGGCGGAGCACTAATTGACAACCGATGTTCATGCAAAACTGGCATGTAGATATTCCAACTCTGGTGCGCGGAAGCTTGTTAATTAATCAACAAGCCATCATTGCGCATTTGGTAAATTTCCCCTTTGCTCTCCTCGTCTCGCCTGTACTCGCCGAAAATTTCAATGTAGTCTTTCTTCGTAAAGGCTCTGCGAGCAAAAAGTAGCGTAAAGTTTATTGATCTGTGAGTTTCAGGGGGAGTCTTATTTACAAACTTTGTTTTCAAGTTCTGAACTGATGAGGCTGACTACATGTGAACGCCAAGCGCTATAGTTTGAGTTTGTTGCGTATAAAGTGCATGCGCGCATATTGCGTTCAGTTTGGAGATTTTAGCCGACCTTCCTCCTTAGAAGAATTTCAGAAAACTAAAAGGCAACAATCATTCTCAAGTGCTGGCGAAAAACGCGGAAACCAGTCATTCATATTATTCAAATAAAAACGTTGGCTGATAATAATTATTTTCCCTCATCGCGTTGTTTAAATTGAAGCCATGAAGACAGATGCGGAAGGTGCTCGGACGTAACTACAACCTTTCATATGGATAGTCGGTACCCACGGTACATGAATATTTTGATCCAGATGAAACTAGTTCAGTCGAAATCCGAGATTTAGAAATGATGAAAATAAATGAACGGTATTCTCATCGATATTTATTTTTGTACTCTTGGTTTGTAAACACGATTCCGGAACCATGGCTTGAAAAAACATTGGCCCCCATACGGTAAGTATCACTGTAACTTTGCGCAATCATTTCTATTTGGGCTGAATTCGCATTCAGTTGTTTGAGTGATTTTAAAAATAGAAAAAATAGTCTACTGCATGCTCGCTGCGGCGTGCAGATTTAAATTGGGAATTTTGAATATAAATACTTGCGACGAGGCTGACCATCAAATACAGACACAGTTAAATTGTGCAAATGTAAAACATATAGACAGGTTAATTAATTGTGAGAGCATCAGTGTCGATTTTTATAATTTGATTTCCTTTTATTAATCTGATCAATGCATTGCTCGTAATTTTAGATTGGGATGAAAATCAGTAAGAGCAAGTTGATTATCGATACCCGTATCTGGTGCTGATAATACAAACAGTCTATGTTAAGAATCTAAAACACTGTTGGTCAGTCTATATTGTATTAGTGTGTAATGGTTTCCTTCAGCTGTAATTTTTTGAAATTTTTATGTCAGCTCTGTTCACTTTTATTGAATTGAGGGCTTCAGAGCTTTTTCTGTTGATCCAGCTAAATGAGACGGGCATGACGTCAATCATTTTCTTCAACCAACGAGAGCTATATCGTTATCTGTAATCCATATATCAGCATCCGAAAATCGAGATTGGACAGCGGAAGAAGTTGACTGCTGACTGAATTTTACCAGACACTGATATTTCGTTGTAGATGTAACGTTCAGTTTCTTTATGAAAATTATACTTTAAAATTTAATCCGGAGAATGTCAAGATAAGCTTCGTTCTCAGCAGCTGCATTTTTAGAATTTCGGTTTCTAGCAAAATTGCTGCTCATCCTCACCAATCTGACAGCGTTCTAGAGAAACGAAATTGGAGTTTAAGTTTTTCTTTCCCTCTCTTCTCATAATTATAGCTCATGAGGCGGAGCAAAAGAGCCGGATGTCGTGGGTTCGGTACAGAGAGGCACTTTTAAACGTTCGTTTGAAGTCTATGAAGCTTCTGTCAAACTATTTTTATTTTTCCACTGTTATTAACCATGTCTCCTCATATATCATGGTTAATATCTGATATAAAAAGAACGATATAAACTGTAAGCTTTTTTCGTCATAGATTCTAAGCATATGGCAACAAAATGCTCAAAGAAAATGTTCAGAGATACTTGATTCTTCCTTCAAAGTTTATACTTGGTCGGCCTAATTATCTCTTTTCTCAATTCGAAAATTAACGCCGGAAGATTTTTCTAACTTCATTAAGAATAAATTGGATTTATCTATTTGATTAGAAGTTGTTGCTGAGTGACTTGTTTAATATACTAATCTAATGACCCGAATTTCGTAAAATCCATTTTTATCACTAAAAAATTACAGTAAACAATAAACCGGGACCAAAAGATGATAGAAACCATCAATGGCTAGATATGATTAGAATCACGGACTACAGCAAATACTTTCATCCGATAAATATTTTTTCCGAAAAAATTAAACCTAAACGGTCATAAGTTTTTCTTATGTAAACCAACCACCCCTTCACCGGTTTCATGTCATGCTGCTGCCCCTTGCTTCTCTTCATGCATGTGTTTACAATATAGTGACTGAGATACTAACGAACCGGCTCAAATAAATAAACAATCAAATAAATAAACCAATAGATGCAATCTGAAACTTCTCGCTTTTAAGTATTCTCATGATTTATTGATACTCGTTGCTTGTCACTTCTCCAATCTTTTCCACAATGGAAACGTTTATGTGTTGCTGAGCATCTACAATGAGCGAATTATTCTACTTCTATGCACCGGTGGACTTTTGAACTGTTGACGTTCTTGTCCGTATGGAGCTGCGGTGACACGATTGAGCCGTACAATAAAGTAGACGTTACGTTCAGCATAAGCCCCCAATCTCCAAGTTATTAAAAGAAGTATATTGAGTACACCATATCTTTCGCCCAAAAATTCACAAAACATAAAACATAAAATACATAAACGCTCAGCTCAGCGTTTGTAAACTTATATGTAAAAGGAACTATTACCGCTTCTCTACCTCTAGTGCTCGCCGGTTACTGTTCTCGCCCTCTTCTTCTCGGGCTCATTGTCTGCATCAGATTCGTAATCTGCGACCTCAGAC
Organism: Myxozyma neglecta; assembly: GCA_030570675.1. Lineage (NCBI taxonomy): Eukaryota > Fungi > Ascomycota > Lipomycetes > Lipomycetales > Lipomycetaceae > Myxozyma > Myxozyma neglecta. The sequence continues at coordinate 6,453 of JAJLWK010000034.1, read as the reverse complement.
TCGATCATACTAGTAATTTCCGTAAACTCCTTATTCATCAACTCATTGATGTTTTCAATACCAGTTTTGACGACATTGCCAAATTTCTTCTTGATGCCTTTGCTACCAGTTCCACCGTTCGTGCTAGCATCGTAGTGATAAACTCGAGAGTTTTTGTGATACCAATCAATAATGAACTCATCCATGATTGGCAAAATCGGATACAACGACTTGGTCCCTGCAAACGTTATACTTGCGTCAACGCGATTACGCACATCTCGGTGACCGAGAAGATAGACAACACCGGCGGATGCATCACCAACGCTGACAAACACAAACTTTTTCGCATCAGAAAGCTCGAGATAATTATCCCATACGTAAATGCAGAGATCTTGTATGGCTGCCTGTGGATTTAATCCGTCATCATCTTGATCAGTGTATAGCTCCGGCGCGTTAATATCAACAACACCAAACCCTTTGTCAATTGCCCATTTGATATATCGAACTGTACTGTCGCTCACATAGCTGTCGTGCAAGCTGATCTTACCAGTCACAGAGTCAGCCTCGGTCCAAACTTGTGGAGGATCATGAACAAGTACAAGAACTACTTTAGCAGATTGAAATCCGGGAGTACAGAGTACTTGATCGTCAAAAGAGCGTGACATTCTATCGCGGAAAATAGGGAGAGATGTCATGGAGTGATTTGTAAATAGTTGCACTGCTTGGTATTTTCTGATGACATCGTGCAATCGCTCTGCAGATGGTTCCCCTGGTAAATCTTTAACCATTCGCCCTATCTTCATGCATCTCCAGTATTTTGCTTGGCATTTGATAACATTGTCAATTGTTTGTACGGCTTCATTCTGCGCGTAGACATTCGTTAACGGAAGCGGAGCATCGCCTACTAAAACCTTTGTGACACCAAGAGCAGACGTGGCGATAGAATCAAGATTATATCCACCCTATACCAACGTTAGCTTGCTACTAAATTAAAAGAGTCAATTTACTCTCGATACCTCTAAAACCACAGCAAGTTTACCAGATGCAAGAGATTTCAGCATATGTGTCATCTGTCCGTATGCTGCTGGAGAGACAAAGCATTCACCGAGCTCATCACCAGGAGCAGCATCGAATCCAGACGACAGAATTACCAAATCAGGATTGAACTCTTGAGCAATCGGCATAACAACTCTCTGAAAAGCATAGATGTAATCTCCGTCGTGCATTCCGCCCTTTGGCCATGGAATATTGACATTACGACCTTCACCCGGACCCTCTCCACATTTATCGTAATTCGCAAAAGTTGTTCCGGGATAGAACTTTCCTCCATCGTAGCGATGTAGAGAAATGTAAAGAACATTAGGGTCTCTATAAAAAGCACGCTGAGTACCATTTCCGTGATGAATATCCCAATCCAGAATCAAAATTTTCTTGATTTGCTCGGGATACTCCTTTAAGATGACGCGCGACGCTACAGCCACGTTATTGAACATACAGAAACCAGCCGGTTTTCCAGGTTCAGCATGATGTCCTGGAGGTCTAACGACTGCAATTGCGTTTTTGACTTTTTGTTCCACAACAGCTTTACAAGTATCAATCACACCGCCACAGCTGAGTTTTGCACAGAACCACGAGTCATTGTTAAAATATACCGAATCACCAATCTTGGTTTCGTCCAGAAGTTCTTCGTTAGACATTGTAGCCGTGCGTTTGATGAAATCCCAATGCTCCTTACTGTGGGTTAACGTTACTTCTTCTTCGGTAGCTTCACGAGCTGGCACAAGCTGCATCAAATTTGATTCAATGTAAGCGGCTCCACTAGCACCATTCATAGGCACCAGGCCTGCCTCTGCAAGAGATTTGTATATACGATATACACGTCGCGGATCTTCCGGATGTGGATCTGTATAATCTGTCTGACTATTCACAACTTTAGCATGGTATCGCATCCGAACGTCATAGCATAATCCTGTCTTCAAAGCGACAAATGGAAGTGGATTCTGTGCAGAAAGCTGTAGACCACCACTTTTGTTGTCAGCTGCCACAGATGAAGCAGAGCAGTTAGCACCTGTGACCGAAGTCACGGTTCCGTTGGTGGTGGTAGTCGACATGGCACCCAAACTTCACTGCTCACGCGCAAAACCAAATCAGTTATACTTTTTAGATACTTCGTTTTGCCAGTTTTTTTTAAACAAATTTATATACTTTAAAAATAATGTCAGTCTGAGCGAGTATAAAAAGTTATATGTTGCGCTGCATGTCAAAGTCAGACACGAGAAACATCATTGAGTCAGGTAAGGCGCGCTTGTCGCGGCTCGAGATCAATAGTACTCTCCACCTGAGCTCTACCCATGTCTGCCGTTTTTTTTCGCACTGAAGTAAAAAGACACAATGATCATTACCTGAAATACAAAAACCACTTTCTTCAGAAGTGTAATATAAACCCTAGATGTAAGTACAAGTCTAATCTTTAAGCGCTTGTACCTAGTAAGGGCAAACTTGGAGAGAGGGCAGAAAACATGGACCGCCGCAGCACCGAAAGCCTTAAATGGTATCCGTGCGCAGTTTGATCTGATCTCAATTCTGCTTGCAAATATCAAGTTACTGCCTTCATATTTATGAAGAAGTTCCATTACAAATCTACAAGTAGAGTAAAAAGTTGGTAATAAACAGATGTTGCTTGAAATATTTTGATGTATTTTAGTTTGTAAACATTATAGATAAAAGAATACGTCTTTAAACTCAAGAGATAATCTAATCATCGGCATCTATAATCTGCCAGCAGATTAGGACAATGTACATACCCATGTTTCCGACTTTTTCACAAATTTATATTTTCCATTGGGCATAAGACACCTAGCGATAAGATATAAAGACGCAAGAGATAGAATCGAATGGAGGATGAGAGAAACATATTTTGTTACTTGGCACATCCTAAGTCGAGAAAACTCCTTAGTCACAAAAATCGATAAAGCAAATGTGTGAAGCTATCAAAGCATAACTCTTATTTACCAATTCCAGCTAAGATGCTTCCTCGTTATTAAATACTTTTCAGCATTTAAGCGCTAGCGTCAACGCCAGCAATGTAGACAAGCAAGTCAACAACACGGGCAGAGTAACCGTACTCGTTATCATACCAAGAGACAAGCTTGACAAACTTGTCGTTCAAGGCAATACCAGCCTTAGCATCGAAGATCGAAGAGTGAGAGTCACCGACAAAGTCCTGGGAAACGACATCGTCCTCAGTGTAGCCAAGAATTCCCTTGTAGGCACCCTCGGAAGCAGCCTTCATGGTGGCCTTGATCTCCTCGTAGGTGGCAGGCTTCTCGAGACGGACAGTCAAGTCGACAACGGAAACATCGGTAGTAGGGACACGCATCGACATACCAGTAAGCTTTCCGTTGAGGGAAGGAATAACCTTACCAACAGCCTTGGCAGCACCAGTCGAAGAAGGAATGATGTTACCAGAGGCAGTACGTCCACCACGCCAGTCCTTGTGAGAAGGTCCATCAACGGTCTTCTGGGTAGCTGTGATGGAGTGGACAGTAGTCATGAGACCCTCAACGATTCCGAAGTTGTCGTTAACGATCTTGGCAAGAGGAGCAAGACAGTTGGTAGTGCAAGAAGCGTTCGAGATAACCTCGTACTCAGGCTTGTAGGCGTCGAGGTTAACTCCGCAGACAAACATAGGAGCATCAGCGGAAGGAGCAGAGATGACAACCTTCTTAGCACCACCAGCCAAATGAGCCTTGGCCTTCTCAGTGGTGGTGAAAACACCAGTGGACTCAACGACGTAGTCAGCACCGACAGATCCCCAAGGAATGGCAGTAGGGTCACGCTCGCCGAAAACCTTGACCTTGTGGCCATCGATGATCAAAGTGTCACCCTCGTGCTCGACGGTGCCCTTGAATCTAATAGTAAAGTTAGCGCTATGCAAGATGAATGACAAGACGAGATTTATATCCGCAATGATCCACTATACATCAAACCCATTCTCAATTAAGATAATAAGTCTTAAATGTTTGTACAAGCGCAAATACAACCAATTGAGTCATGACTCTACTGGCAATCATAGCAAAACATTTACGAGATCTCCAGATCAATGCATGAATCAATTGTTTTCGTCATACCAATAATGGGATACATACCGACCGTGAGTAGAATCGTACTTGAACATGTACGCAGCGTAGTCAGGGCTGATGAAAGGATCATTGACAGCAACGATCTCAACGTCATCACGGAGAAGAGCATTTCTGAAGACCTATGTGAGTGTTAGAACAATGCAGATCATACAAGAACCATCAACACTAAACCACGTACAATACGGCCAATTCTGCCGAATCCGTTAATTCCAACCTTGACAACCATTTTGAAGATATATGAAGTAGTTTTAAGAAGAGAAGATCTTTGAAGAACTATGGGAAGAAAAAGAAGAAGGGGGAGAAGGCGGGCAAGCTGCGACTAAATACGCCGCGGCCAGGTACGGGAAGGTCGTATGAATCAGAGTGAGGTCATGCCTGCACCGCCACGTCACCCATCACCGAGGCGCACCACGCGTAGCGTCACCGCGCCGCACCTCTCTCCCGCCGCACGCTGTCCCGGAATCGCGAGAATGGCATGAGCAGCAAGGCGGGGTCAGACCGAATCCAGCGAGCCGACGGTCGGCGGTTCTTCGCTCAGAGTTGGGCAGATGCGGATCGAGAGACGGATCGGGCGACAAAAGGCCATAGAACCGGTGCCTGAGCAAGCGACGGCATGCGCCACACGTGCTGATTGGCTCAAAAAGTTTTCTTTATTCTACGCGCTCCCCCGCTTAGAAGCTGCCCCTAAGCGCGCCGACTTTTACAATAATAGTTAGATTTCGACAAATACCCAATTATGCAATTCAGACTCTACTTGAAATGAAAATAAAAAATCAAAAAAAAGAAAAAGAAAAAAAGCTCGTCAGGTCGTATTCTTTACCATAGTCAAAAACATTAGTCCTAGTCAGCATAACAGAAAACAACCAATAGCAGATTGCGCTCCAGATTAAAGGCGCAACTTGGGCCGCTGCATATTAATTCGTCATTGGTCGTGATGACAATTCTCAAGAGAACATCACAGAACGAGACCCAACAGGAACAAATTAATTATCACTGCAACTGGAGCACGCCAACACAACACATGGGGCTGGTACTAAGAGCAAGAATGAAAAAAGGTGTAAGCAAAGACGGGTCTTGTGGCTGATAGGCTAAGACAGTTACTAAGCCTGAAGACCAGCTTCAGCAACTTGCGAGAACTGAACCACGATCAACAGCTTAAAGGAAGCAATAGAAACAGAAGGCGGGCAGAGGCGGCTTATGTATCTGCGCGCGTCGACGCCGGCTGCGGGGCGGGTCGCCGTTCTAGCGTGATCCCGCGCGACCTGCCGGAACACCGTCGGTAACCAGCATACATCTTTCCGATGCTATCGGCTAATCGTATAGAAGTGCTCTACATTGCTAGCAGTGCACAAATTCAGCATAAAATAAAATGAATCTAATTAACAGACTATCTTCGTCACTCGTATTTTTCATTAAATGAATCTAAAATGCTGTGAATGGAGAGATTTCGTTGATGTAAATTTAATGACATCTGCTCTGCAGCTCTTTTCCGGACGGACCTTCACACATTAGGCTCATGAAGGCTTTCAGTCTACCCCTACGAATCTCTTCAAGCTAGTAATAGTTTGCCAAAACCTCCACAAATATTATGGTTTAAATGAAGGAAAATAGAGCGTTTATTTCTCTATTATCATAGTGTAATTTTCATTAATTGCTGATGCATAAAGACTCATCTCAACACAAACGAGTCACTTGACATTACGGCATATTATCGTCGCGCACTCGTCGGCACTCTGTAACGGGCCTCCACACCTGACGCTTTTCATCATTGATCTCATTGCTATGCCATCTCTCCACAAAATAACACCTTTCCAAATACTGCCCCGCAATTTCCCATGCTCGGATCAGCACCTTTTTTGAGGTTCCCGCTTATAGTATAAGGTGTCGATTTTCGTTTTCTGCCGCCGATCCGTCGAAACTTTATTAGCGTTTTCGCGTACTGTCTACCTAATCTTTGCGTACTCTATTTTGTTCAAGAATACTTATTTTATCGTTACTCTTTTCGTTTTCTTCCGATACATTCTAAATGCTTTTCCTCGTCCATTGTGGCTGATACCTTTTTGTTGTTTCCTGTCGTTTCCCACTAACTGTTACCTTGTCGGTGATGTTCGGCTGTCCGACCCCGGATTCGCTTCTTCAGGACTTGATCCGAATCATTGCCGCTCTCAATTCTAAAAATCACACGTTCATTCTAACCATTAAACTTCTTAGACATCCCTTTTAGTGTATTGGAGTGCTTGCGTTCTTGCGGCTGCTAATATCTTTTTCAACAGCAATTCGCGCGTCCGATCATACTCCGGCATACATAAAACTGCTTATGGATGACCTCACC